>JAJGRW010000568.1:158264-357781 GCA_025461045.1 Carex parvula
TTGATGCAAACATTACACCTGTTGTATTTTGTTTAGAAAACCGTCTTGAGTACTATAAATTAAACACTATATTGGTTCCACAAGGAATTAATTGTGTGACGAATTAATTAAGCGTTGAGCAAGCTGTTCCGAATTAAGGGTTACCCCTTTCAGCACTTGACTGTTTTTTTTATTATTAAGCTATTCCTTCTCACCTCATAAATTTGCAAATGACCACGAAAAAATTATATATTCAACGTATTTCAACCAATAAACACAACTTGAAAGAATTTCGGAATATATATAGTAAAACATTAAGTCATCATCAATGTCATAGAATTTTCAAAATGCTTTTAAACTTAATATATTTTATAAGAATTCATAAGTAGGAAGAAATATGTTTACAACCATGCATACAACCACAATAATCGTCAAAATAAAAGAATTATTGATATAGTCTCCGTAGTTTAATACAATATTTAATCTCAAAGAGTGAGGCTACGGTGCTGTGCATAGCACGGATTGGGTCCGTGCTACGGCTCAATAATTGAGTTTTCAAAATTTTAATGGTCGATCCAAACCGTTCAACATGATTATAAAATGAATATGTACTTGTAAACCAAATTTTACATTTTTTCGATTTTTTTTTTACTATTTTTTTAGATAGGTAGAAAATTACTGTTTTTGGATGGTCCAGAATTTTCAGATCAAGTGATTTTCTACCTATCTAAAAAAATAGTAAAAAAAATTGAAAAAATGTAAAATTTGGTTTGCAAGTACATATTCATTTTATAATCACGTTGAATGGTTTGATCTACCGTTAGGATTTTGAAAACTCAAATATTGAGCCGTAGCGCGGACCCAACCGTGCTATGCGTAGTACCGTAGTATTCTGATATTCGTAGGTAGAAATCTTAAAGCACATCGGACAGATGCCAAAATCTATTGGATCCAAATCTGAATCCAATAGTCATCGGACCCAAGTTTTTCTCCGCAGTCAGAAGGTGCAGAGTATACGTGCAAGAATATATATATATTTTAATTTCTCTCTAGCTTGCCCTGTCAAGATAACCAAAGATCCAGTTATGCTTCTTTTGATCTTTTCTTTCCTTTGGTATAGATATCAAGAAATTTAGTTCCTATAGAGAGAAAGATTCATAGACCATTTGAACTTCGTATTCCCTTCAACCCCCACGTCTCTTTTTATTTTATTTTCTTCTTGGATCTTGTCAATAGAGAGAGAAAATAATATAAATGTGTGGGAAATTCGGATACAAACCGTACAAAAATGCCATTAAACAAAGAGGACATAATTAAGAAAGAAAATATTGGAAATTTAATTTATCGGAGAACAAAATATGCATATTTTTTGGAAATAAAAAAAAAAAGCATACAATAAAAGATAACAAAAGTATCATTTCGTTAGTAGATTTAATTATAAGTATATTTCTACTGTGTCCAGAAAATTACAGCTCATGAATTTTTGTTAGTGTGCTAAGATGTAACCAATTGGTGTTTATCTAAATGGAAAACTCAATTCTCCATTTGAGAATATAAACTCTATCCTGGCTGTTGAGTTTAAAGTAACCTTTAGATATCATAGCCATAGAAGTTTGAGTCGTACCTTCTTCTCCCTTCATCATGACAAACTGTCTCATGGCCTTCCTTCGGACTATTCCATAGGCTTGTTCAACTATCGGGAATAGTGATATCTGCAGCACACTTGCCCTCACATTGTCGAGGAAGTTATCGAGGCCATCGATGAAGGTATACACCCTAGTTTTCTCAAGGTATTCTCTGAACTTCTCGATATCTACGGCATTTGTCATGGGACTGGGTCTTCGAAAGTCTATCTCTCGCCAAAGACCTTGCAAGGCATTGTAGTACTCTTCTATTGGTTTACCCGACTGTTTGAGCCGAGTGACCCTTCGGTTTAGGTCAAATACCAGAGCCTCGTCGTTGCCATCATAGAAGGTGGTTGCAAGAGCTTTCCACATCTCTCGTGCGGTTTCATAGTGAATGTAATTTGGAAGGAGCTTGGGATCCAAGGAGTTGATTAGCCAGCTCTTGACTACTGAGTCTTCAGCCCCCCACTTCGGGTATGCTTGATCCCCTGGTTTTGGAGGCAGGAAATCATCTGTAATGTGGTTTGTCTTGTCACGGCCTTTGAGGTACATACTCACAACTTGGGACCAGATAGGGTAATTAGAGTCTTCCAGTTTTATGGAGATCGGTGATGTGGATATTTCAGGATTGGAGGTGACAGGAGGTGTTATTTGTTGTGGTTTGGTTTGGAGGGACATTAGATGTGCCATTTGGGTTTGTTGTACAGTTATGAGTTCTGTTAGTTTCTCCAACAGAGTTTGGGTAGGGGTTTCTTCTGTCATGGTGAGTAGTTGTGAAGGTTTTTTAGCCTACAGGATCGAACAACGCTCTGATACCATGTAAATTTGACAGTAGCGAAATAGTGTACGGGTCGTGTACTCTTGTGCACGGTCCGTGTATGTCAGCGGAAACAAAAAGAACAGAGAAAAAGAGAGACACAATGTTTAACGAGGTTCAGCACCAACTTGGTACCTACGTCCTCCACACCCACACCCACACTTTTTTATTCTTTCAGAAGATAATTATTATAGGGGAAGAAGGGAAGGATTTATAGAAGGAACCTCCCTCCAATTCTCTAATCCTACGTACTTTCCTTCTTCTTCTTTTTTTTTTCCTTTCTTTACTTTTTCTCCTATATTACAATCTTCTAAAATAAGAAACAAATAACTTAGAAACATAACATATATCACAAATGGATCCCAGCTGTCGCCTTCCATATCTAGTCTGGCGGCCGGGTACACGGTCCGTGCACCTTAGCATGCGGACCGTGCATTGTCTGCTTCAACAAAAATAACATATTTTGCCAACACCAACAACAGATATATATCCATTTATATACTCCACACGAATCATGAATTCAGATTGCAATGAAGTACTTCTCCAGTTCTCTTTTAGTTTCCATCCCATCCCATTCTAGTCCACTCCACCATTCCAAAGAGCCACGTATCTGCCTAAGTTTTGTAATTTTGTGCTCATTGTTTACAGGCAATCTAACCAAATTTGGACATTCTTGAACTCTAATACTCTCGAGAGATGGAAAAATTCTGGGACTGCAAATGCTCACCATATTTTCCATGTCGCTCAATATAACCGATCTTAATTTTGAAAAATTTGCACTGATTCTTATTTGGGAAGTCTCTTCAACCAGTGTTTGTATTTCTTCTTCAGACAGACGATCTCTCCTGATTTGCATCCCATGCGTCCCCTTTTCTGACTCATCTATTATGTGCACCATTCCTTTGCAACGGGATACAACGAGTTTGTCGAGTGATTTAAGCCTTGCAACCCAATTGATACTTTCTAGCTTGTGGCACTCATATATTGTTAGTTCTCGGAGCATCCTGAAATAGTGTGGCACTGATTTAACCAATATGGTATGAAGATTGGGTAATTCCCAGAGAGTTAACACCTGCAGGTTTGATTCTCCTCCGTCGTCTTGATCCATCACTAGTTCACTTAAGTTTGGACATGATTCAATGTAAAGCTCTTGAAGACAAACCATTTGATTGAAATCAGTACCATGGATAGATTTCATATGCGGGCAATCTGTTAGGCTCAATCGATGTGTCGATTTCGCCAAGGGATCTGTCTTCTTCAACTTCTTCAGAACATCTTCGGTACAAATGGTAATTCCAAGAAAATTTAGTCCTTCCAATCTATCCAAATTCAGGTCAGATACATCACGGATACCATAGTGGCTCCGAAAAAGATTGAGGACCCTTAGCTTTAGTAATTTAGAACAATTGTCGTGGGTTTCCTTGAGTGCTTCTGTTAGACTTAAATCAAGGTATCTCAACTCCTCCAAGACCGAAAAATTTCTGGGTAGTTCTGTAATTGGTGTCTGGCTTAGGTTCAGATATTGCAACTGACATAATGCATCACATTCAGGAAGCTCTTTTATACCAGTGTTGGAGAGATCAAGAACTTTAAGGTATTTCATGGATTTAAAAAATTTGGGATCCAGGTTCTTCAAATTTGGATTGTTCTGGAGCAACAAGGTTTCAAGGTTACTGCAGTTGGGTGAAAAGGAAAGATTTTTAATGTCATTAGACATGATTGATATCCTCTTAGGCCCGGTCCATTGCTCAATATCTGGTGCCCTCTCAAGATTTTACCAGATTGTACAAGGAAATTGCTCTCCTGTTTTGCTAGCCAATGACCAAATTGGTGAATTATATTATGCAGCCTTACCTTTAGTCCAGAGTTTGTTTCTTGGAGCAAACACGCAGAAGTTAGCTTGTTTATGATCATCACAGAGCCTCTCCATGGTTCATTTTCTGGTATGAAACCTTCAGCAATCCAGTACTCCACTAGCTGTTGTTTCCGGATTGAACTGTACTCAGGGAACAGAGTACAGTAGAGAAAACATTTCTTGGTAGTTGAGTCGAGCTTGTCATAGCTATACTTCAATCGTTTAAAGATCTGCTCGTCGACACCTCCAATTTCTCCCAAACCCGTACTTATCGCCATCATGGCATCTCTCCAGTCATTTAGACTCTTTAGCCCGACCACTGTGCAGCTTATGACTTTTAGAGCAAGTGGCAAGCGCTGGCAGCTTTGAGTGATGGCTTCAGCTCGCCTCTTGATGGAAGAACTAGAATTTATGGAACGCTGAGCATTATTAGTAAGATTACTAAAGAAGAGATCCCATGAAGCCTGGTCGTCTAGTAATTCCATCTCAATCAGGTTATGCTGCGTGCCCATCTGGATGCAGACATCTTGTTCGCGAGAGGTGAGAATGATTTTGGATCTATTTTCGGAATTTGGTAATGGTATGCCGATTTTTTCGAGCGGAAATTTCTTTTGAACATCATCTATCAGAATTACAAACCGCTTTGCTGCTAGAGTGTTCATCAATGACCTGGCTCGAGCATCCTCGGTAATTGTATCAACCCACGGCAATCCCAGCCGCTCGATGATTGCACGTTGGATGTCCTTCACATTAAGCATCTCCCTGTTGGACACATCAATCAAAATCACCACATGGAAATCACTGCCCATGAGCTGATTGTTGAAAACATTTAGAAGAGTGGTCTTACCAATCCCTCCCTGCCCCCACACACCAATGATACACCTCTCGTTGTCTTCGAGGTATTCATGGAGCTTCTTTAGCATAGACTCCATACCAAATGTCTTTGCTACTGGTATCAGATCCACCACATCAACCGGCAGATCAATACCAAAGTCTGTAAATTGCTTCTCTTCTCCAATCAGGCCATTCACACACTGCAGCTTCTTCATAATTTGCTTCCCCAGCTTGTGTCGGCGAGAGAGGTTGAACCTGGAGATCGTAAGTTTCTCATATTCTCCCTCAAGTGTTGTATCCATGATTGTCTCTTCAACTTGACTCAACCACAACTGGACTTCAGGGTGAACACCCCTTGACTTCTCTATTTCTTTGGCAACCTTAGTGTTTACTGCTGTTTGAGCAGCGTGCAACCTTTTTTTAGCATCTGTGAGAGAGGACCAATTTTCATGAACAGAGCTGAAGGAGCAAACTTCAGCTGCAAAACCAGCCGGCAAGCAAACAGTATTCAAGCATTCGCATGACAGTAAACATAGGCTTATACATTCAGCCATATTGGGAAATGGTTGAAAAAGGAATGATGGATTTGCTTTGGGTGTGAGGGAGGAGATCAGGCGAGCAGTCTAATAGATTTGGACAAGTTAGTTGTTTTGAATGTGGTAAAACTGCTGATATTAGCATGTATCACTGGAGCATGCAGTTTGTTAATATTCTGTTGAGCTATTTGTTTATTTATAGTAGAATGGAGAAGCAGTTGGTAGCCAATCACTTTTTCTAGGGGCGGAAGTTAAATGGTTTGAATCGTTCAAGTTAATTAATAATTATCAGGTACGGTTGATTGACTTTCCTCAATAAAATAAAAGGTATGATTGGATGGAGTGTTTCGACCAAACAATGCTAAGCAATTTTCATATACACAGAGAATAGAGAAGGGTGTAACCCGCAAATTTCTACTTAAGTTGTGCTACGGGTATCCGAGAAGTGAAATGCACACAGTGTCGGTTGTGTTATGTATCTCTAACAGCTTCAATTAATACACTAATTAGTAAAATGAATATCATATGCACACAGTGGTATATATAATTTTGAATATTGAAACTGTTAACCTGATCAGTTTGGAGTATGAACAGTGTGCTGTCATTTCAAAAGTAGGAAGTTTTTGTAAACTGTTTTGAACTCTATATATAATAACATATTTTCTTTATACAATTCGAAGGTCAGAATTCAAAATGCTGCAATATTTTGTTTGTTTATTTCCCCAATCTTGCCAAAAATGCTTATGTTGCTTGCACGCTATGTATGCCGTATTATTCTGAACTTTTTAAATTAAGTTTTCCATATGTGAGAAGATAAATACCTATACTCATACACTTTATTTATTCAACTAACTAGATTCAGGTTTGGAAAAGGTCAAAAGATCAACAGCAATTTGCAAGAACCTTCTTCTTAATCTTAGATCAATTAATATCTTTTACTCCTAATTTCTCATGTAGAAGAATTTAATTAGTACTGGCCTACTGGGGTTTTTCTATTCATGATTCTACAGAGTTGACCGAGTTTAATTAAATTTTTATCCAAAAGTAATGTTGAAAGAATTTTCTCACAAAAAAAATGCAGGTTTGTTTATTTCCCCAATCTAGCCAAAAATGTTTATGTTGCTTGCACGCTATGTATGCCGTATTATTCTGAACTTTTCAAATTAAGTTTTCCTTCTGTGAGAAGATAAATACCTATACTCATACACTTTATTTATTCAACTAACTAGATTCAGGTTTGGAAAAGGTCAAAAGATAAACAGCAATTTGCAAGAACCTTCTTCTTAATCTTAGATCAATTAATATCTTTTACTCCTAATTTCTCATGTAGAAGAATTTAATTAGTACTGGCCTACTGGGGTTTTTCTATTCATGATTCTACAGAGTTGGCCGAGTTTTATTAAATTTTTATCCAAAAGTAATGTTGAAAGAATTTTCTGACAATAAAAATGCAGGTTTGTTTATTTCCCCAATCTAGCCAAAAGTGTTTATGTTGCTTGCACGCTATGTATGCCGTATTATTCTGAACTTTTTAAATTAAGTTTTCCTTCTGTGAGAAGATAAATACCTATACTCATACACTTTATTCAACTAACTAGATTCAGGTTTCGAAAAGGTCAAAAGATCAACAGCAATTTGCAAGAACCTTCTTCTTAATCTTAGATAAATTAATATCTTTTACTCCTAATTTCTTCATGTAGAATAATTTAATTAGTACTGGCCTACAGGGGTTTTTCTATTCATGATTCTACAGAGTTGACCGAGTTTTATTAAATTTTTATCCAAAAGTATTGTTGAAAGAATTTTCTGACAAAAAAAATGCAGCTTTGTTTATTTCCACAATCTAGCCAAAAATGTTTATGTTGTTTGCACACTATGTATGCCGTATTATTCTGAACTTTTCAAATTAAGTTTTCCTTCTGTGAGAAGAGAAATACCTATACTCATACACTTTATTTATTCAACTAACTAGATTCAGGTTTGGAAAAGGTCAAAAGATCAACAGCAATTTGCAAGAACCTTCTTCTTACTCTTAGATCAATTAATATCTTTTACTCCTAATTTCTCATGTAGAAGAATTTAATTAGTACCGGCCTACTGGGGTTTTCCTATTCGTGATTCTACAGAGTTGACCGAGTTTTATTAAATTTTTATCCAAAAGTAATGTTGAAAGAATTTTCTGACAAAAAAATGCAGGTTTGTTTGTTTCTCCAATCTAGCCAAAAAGTGTTTATGTTGCTTGCACGCTATGTATGCTGTATTATTCTGATCTTTTCAAATTAAGTTTTCCTTCTGGGAGAAGATAAATACCTATACTCATACACTTTATTCAACTAACTAGATTCAGGTTTCAAAAAGGTCAAAAGATCAACAGCAATTTGCAAGAACCTTCTTCTTAATCTTAGATCAATTAATATCTTTTACTCCTAATTTCTTCATGTAGAAGAATTTAATTAGTACTGGCCTACTGGGGTTTTTCTATTCATGATTCTACAGAGTTGACCAAGTTTTATTAAATTTTTATCCAAAAGTAATGTTGAAAGAATTTTCTGACAAAAAAAATGAAGGTTTGTTTATTTCCCCAATCTAGCCAAAAATGTTTATGTTGCTTGCATGCTATATATATATTCCGTATTATTCTGAATTTTTCAAAATTAAGTTTTCCTTCTGTGAGAAGATAAATACTATACTCATACACTTTATTTATTCAACTAACTAGATTCTGGTTTGGAAAAGGTCAAAAGATCAACAGCAATTTGCAAGAACCTTCTTCTTAATCTTAGATGAATTAATATCTTTTACTCCTAATTTCTCATGTAGAAGAATTTAATTAGTACTGGCCTACTAGGGTTTTTCGATTCATGATTCTACAGAGTTGACCGAGTTTTATTAAATTTTTATCCAAAAGTAATGTTGAAAGAATTTTCTGACAAAAAAAAAGCAGGTTTGTTTATTTCCCCAATCTAGCCAAAAATGTTTGTGTTGCTTGCACGCTATGTATGCCGTATTATTCTGAACTTTTCAAATTAAGTTTTCCTTCTGTGAGAAGATAAATACCTATACTCATACACTTTATTTATTCAACTAACTAGATTCAGGTTTGGAAAAGGTCAAAAGATCAACTGCTATTTGCAAGAACCTTCTTCTTAATCTTAGATCAATTAATATCTTTTACTCCTAATTTCTCATGTAGAAGAATTTAATTAGTACTGGCCTACTGGGGTTTTTCTATTTGATCATGAATCTACAGAGTTGACCGAGTTTTATTAAATTTTTATCCAAAAGTAATGTTGAAAGAATTTTCTGACAAAAAAAATGCAGGTTTGTTTATTTCCCCAATCTAGCCAAAATATTTATGTTGCTTGCACGCTATGTATGCCGTATTATTCTGAACTTTTCAAATTAAGTTTTCCTTCTGAGAAGATAAATACCTATACTCGTACACTTTATTTATTCAACTAACTAGATTCAGGTTTGGAAAAGGTCAAAAGATCAACAGCAATTTGCAAGAACCTTCTACTTAATCTTAGATCAATTAATATCTTTTACTCCTAATTTCTCATGTAGAAAAATTTAATTAGTACTGGTCTACTGGGGTTTTTCTATTCACGATTCTACATAGTTGACTGAGTTTTATTAAATTTTTATCCAAAAGTTATGTTGAAAGAATTTTCTGACAAAAAAAATGCAGGTTTGTTTTATAGGACCCAAAATTTTGTTTTACAAAAACTAGGGGCTCAATTGTATAAATACAAAAAAATTTGTAATTTTGCAATCTATGGGGTATAATAAAGAAGAAACTTATTAATTAATTGATAATTCTATCTAGGAACTTTTTTTTAATGTATGGTATTTTATGGTTGGAATTAATAATCAACGAAACGATATACCGGAATATTTATTTTTTGAAGAAATATGTTTTATTGGCAACAAACTTATTTGACAAACTTTGTTGGATTTTATGTATATTTAAAAAAAAATTAATCGACAAATTTATTTGACAAACTTTGTTGACAGTGATAAATTAAAAAAATTATTGATCATTTATCTAATTGTTTGAAAATTTATTGAGATTTTTATGTATATTAATAATAAAGAAAGGTTATGTACCAAATTCGGTCCAATTTTCTTTTTTTTTGAGAAACTTTGTAGATTCATGCTACCAAGGGTTTGATTGAATATAAAGCATTCTTACATGTACATTATTGCTGCATCAAACAAATAGAAAAAGTACAACACTCGTACTGATCCTAGCAAGTTTTAAATTTTAAATTTAACAGAAATGAAAATCACAATAGCACAATTGTTTAGCAGAACTTAATTCGGTTCAATTTTCATCGAGTAGTTTCAAAAAGTTATGGTTTATTTTTATCCCATTTAAATAATGGCCAACATAGTTCTTAAATCGCGCCAAATTTGAGAAATAGTGACTAGAATTTCAAAGCAACACACACGAATCTTCAAGCACATCGGACGAATTCTAAGCCTCTCCCTTCACTTGACTGTATCCTAAAATTTTTATACTTAAACTAGCATGAAATCTGTGCAATGCATGAGATTTAATTTATCAGATATTATTTCACTAACTAATGTCAATAATAAAGCAATAAAGCATCTATAAAAACAAGAACAATACAATTCTCTTTTTTGTAATACGACCATATAGAACTTTTTTCTTGCAATAACAATAGAAGTTAGAAGAGCAGGCGACTTCCGAAGCGAAAAAGAAGAAAAAAAAATTCAAACTTTAGATCTATCTTAGCCGCCATCTCCTCTCTCACGGCTGCACCTCTCCTCTTCTCTAGGTTTCACTCTCGACACAATGATATTCTCTCTTTTTCTCTTATCTCTACCTCCTCGAGTGGAGAGGAGAATGGGAGAAAATGGAGGGACCCGAGTGGAGTGGAGCTAGAGCGCGGCATCGTTAGAGCTCGGAGCATAGAGCCTATCTCATCTCGATTAGAGCGTGGCGGTGAGCGGATTCGGTCATCGGAGTGCAGCGGCGTTCGAAAGAGCGGATTCTGATCGTGGAGAAAGATTAGGATTAAGGTAATAGAGTTGTTAAGAGTGTATATAAGTAATAGTAGAATATTAGTTCAGTTTAAAGGATTTTCATGAGAATAAAAAATTAGATCTAGAATTTAGAGTCATTTGATTTTTTGTAAATATATTTTTTATCAATAAAATTATTAGTAGACATTTA
The DNA here is from genome assembly GCA_025461045.1 of Carex parvula. Taxonomy (NCBI): domain Eukaryota; kingdom Viridiplantae; phylum Streptophyta; class Magnoliopsida; order Poales; family Cyperaceae; genus Carex; species Carex parvula. The sequence goes on from JAJGRW010000568.1 coordinate 169,114, forward strand.
AAGTCATTAACTTTAAAAATAAATACGACCACATGCTCCATTATGCTCTGCATGGACCCACATGGATCTATTTGCTTTAGCTGAACAAAACATTTTTTATAAAGTCGGAAATCGAATTTAATTTCTAAGATTAAAATTTTGTACACCATCACACAATTAATTTTTAAGACAAAGATGAATGATGATTGTTCCGCTTTTAAATATTTATAAAGACTCTCAATTCGAATTTTGAATCAACAATTTTTTACACGTGGCATTGTCTTTAACCAACAAATATCAGCCCCGGCCCTGGCCCCAAAATCCAACAGACCTCCAGCCCCCTCAAAAAAAAATTGTATATGTTAAAAACGACAAACAAAAGTTAACAATTTAATAGGGCTAAAATTAAAACTCCGTTTCTTCTCTGTGAAATGACAAACGAAGTAAGAAAAAAAATTAATAAATCTAATTCCGCCGACCGTCGTTTCTTCTCAGTAAATCAACAAACGAGGGAAGAAAGAAATTAAGAAACCTAGCTCTTCTCACGAGTCACGATCTCTATCTGCGACAGCGAGTGCGAGGCGGAGACGGAAGTGGCATTTGGTTAGGGCGAGGCCAACGCATCGACGCATCGAAGCGACCTCTGGATTGGACTGCCGGCGGCTTAGCACTACGTCTGCCTCATCACCTAGGTTCTATCCTTATATTACTTTGTTTTATTTTTAATTTAAAACAATGTTTCTTAGAAAACATACATCAGGTAGCAAAAAAAGAAACCAAAAAGAGAGGGAGAAGAAAAACTAAAACCTCAAAAAGGTTCTATTCAAAAGTTTTGGAAGAAATTAAACCGCAAAATGAGTTTTTGGAAAACCAAGTTGAAAGTGAGGTGCACGAAAAAACAAGAATGTATGTGAAAATCAAAATGAGGTTAATCAAGAAACAACAAATTTGTCTGAAAATGAAAATGAGATAAATGAAGAAATAACAAATGTGCTTGAAAACGAGACTAGTGAATATAATGAAGAAATCATGTGTCTGAGTGCTTAGATTCTTTGTTATCTATAAATATATATATGATCCTATAGTGTGGGATGTCTTAGATTCAAAACTGAGAGATTTGCTTGTTGAGAATGGTCCTATTAGAGATTTTAATATTAATTTTTCTAAAGATAAATATAATAGGGGGTTCTCCACATATTTTTTTTGATAAAAAATTGTACATAAAGGATCCAAATTTTTCTTCCACTCCGGCCCCAAAATCTTGAGGACCGGCCCTGACAAATGTAAATAATTTTGGTAGAAATAACACTTATATATTAGTACATAAAATTCGTCATGCTCAATTTTCATTTCTTTATCCTCATGAGACTCATCATCTCTCATAAAGCTTAGTATTATTTATTTTTTTAGATAGAAAGGTGGAGGTCTAGTCTATCAATTTTTATTTAATTATCTATAAAGAACTCTTATTTGAATTTTGAATTCACTACCTCTCACATAAAATATGTTGCTCTTTGCTACTAGATCAAAAACTGATTCTTCTATAGAGCTCAATATTGTTAACTAACAAAAATATTAGGACATAAAATAGCATCAAACAAAAAAGAAAAGTCCATCAGATTAAAGATCAAAGCTCATTATATAAATTCTTCTTCTATATTGAAAAAAAGATCAAACACAAATAGTACATAAAGTTCTTGAATTTCCATGTTGGTCTTTTAAATTTCATATTTGTAACAATTTATTCCTGCCTGCCAACCATTATATACAGGTCATGTTTTTTCTCCTCTTTATTTGGTCAGATGTAATTATTTAAAAAACCGCGGATTTAGCGTTGTGGTGATCACTCAAAAGAGAGCAATGTTTCTTTTAATATTTATAAACTCGGAAATGCTATCGGTTCGGACTGCAAGCGCACAATCCTATCGAGTAGTATATACGAGGTCGATCCACAGGGAATATTGGTTCAATGCTTTGAGCGATCGAATCACAATCTTTCGAAAGGCTAGACGAAATCTGAAAATTGAGAGATGTTTGTTGATCAATGTAAATTAGGAAGCAATTAAAATTAATTAAAACAAAGATAGAGATGAGGATTCCTAGGGTTTCGGCACACCATTGCCACTCAATCCGCCTTGACAATATATTCCTGTTGCGTCTGATTTCTGTTGTTGTTTTAATGAAAGACACCACATAGGTCACTGCGATTTATGTTACGCAAGAATGACAGATCTTTCACCGAGATTCTACATAGGACACTGCGATTTACCTTACGCAAATGTCTGATCTCTCAAATACCCCAAATTACTACATAGATCACTGCGAATTTCTTTACGCATGTGATAGAATTTGGTACGCGTTTTGTTGGTCTGGTTTATGGTTTTCCCGCTAAGGTTTTCTTCACATAAACCTAATAGATCTCAACGAGGCTAATTCATACAAATAGTTTCTCTTACCATTAAAGTACTGTCACTACCCTAACGGACTCAAACTAGATCATTGAAATTAGATGAAGAGATAATAAATCACAAAAGTATTTTAGCACAACAACAAGAAACCATAATCAACAGAAATATATATATCAAAACATCAAGAGTAACAAGGTTTACTGCCTAGCCCTAAGAAAAGGAACTTAGCCGCGGAACGGCATGGTTACAAGCACTCCTCTCTTCTCACTTTAATCAAATCTAACCCTAATTACAAAGATGATTATTCCGTCTGCCCAGGGGCCTTATATAGGAGTGTAGGGACGTGTAGAGGTTGAGTAGGGGCTAAGAAACTGATCTGGAAACAGCTGTCGGCAGTTATTCTCTAAAGGATGCCTTCGGATACGGACCGTATCAGGTGATACTGTCCGTATTAGGACCTTGGCAGTTAGGGTTTAAATGCTTCCAGCGCTATCTTCTGGTCTGTGCTAGGCCTGGTCCGTATTGGTCAATACTGGCCGTAACAGGGACTTAGTCGATGAGCGTCGCTGATCCGATTGACCTGATTCTAGCTCCATTTGATATAAAATAGTCCCAAAACTTGTTTTCTGCAATAAAACATAAAGAAGGGTGACAGTAGCCTTTTTCTCTAATTAATTAAACATAAATGTGAGAAAGTACGTAAAACCTAAGCCAAAACCCTACGTAATTCATTATTATTTTGACTCTGATCACGCCTCCCAACTTGAATTGTTGCTTGTCCTCAAGCAACGACATCCCAGCTGGTCAAAGATTCGGTCTAGGTTAAACCATACAATCTCAAGGTCTTGTTTAAAAATTAAATTAGGGCTTAGGTTAGGTACAATTGGCATGACAATAAAAATCTAGAACTTTAAAAATATTCATAATCTCTCCCTTGAACAATTTATTCACCCCATGATTGACCTCATTATACTTGCCCTAGAAAAATTATTATCGAGCAATCTATTTCACAAATATCCTTAAAATTGAGAGTATTAATTTCCCCTTCGATTATAAATGGATCCCTTCCAATCAATAGGAATTCTAATGATATAAATTTTAATTTTCCTTCCCAATTGATTGGAGCAAAGTATGACAACTAAGTGTGTTGGTACTTGTGACTAATTTTTGCAAAATTAAATATGTACAAGAATTTAAATTTGGGAGGTTTTCTCGAGCCTATTGGTAACCAGTCTTGCGTAGGCACCCGTACTCTTTTTATCCTCCATCTTTTATTCTATTTTTTTCTTTTTCTAGATTTTTTTATTTTTTTTATTTTTCTCATTTCTGATTTTTTTGTATTTTTCTATTTTTCTGAAAAATAAAATATTTTTGCGTCACAAGCACCATGATTACACACAATTTCAAGTATTCATTCATACAAGAAATTATTGCATAGTTTCGCTAGGGGTCTATCTATAATAAATGGGTATTCTAAAACACTATCAAATTTAAAAGACTTTGCAAAAATAAATTACTCAATAAATAAAAATTCTAGGGTTTGCAATTTTAATCAACTCTCATGGTTAGCAATTAATTGTTCACTTTGAGATTACAAATAATTTTTAAAAAAAAATCTGAATTTTTGGTATCATGGCCAATTGTCTAAACCTTAGCCTAATTCAATTTAAAACAATTCCTATTTGATTAACCTACTCCTAGAATTAAAATGCAAGCTAGCTAAAAGGCTCAATCTAATCATTCTAGGATTTTCGGTAAAGCCTCCAACTCTAGTAAAAAATTGAGTAAAACTACTAGCACCTAAGAATTTAAATTGCGAATTTTTTTAAAGATACATGGTCAATTTACTTTCCTACCCCCCCGAATAAAATTGAGCATTGTCCCCAATGCTCGAGAGATAAAAATAAAGGAAATAGTAAAGTAAAAAGACCGAGAAAAAGATACAACTCACTGCACCTCAATCCTGAGGTGGTGTAGGTGGTGGTGGTCGCTGGATCTCCTCGTAGAATGACGGGTCGAAGAGTCCATATGGTGGCGGCTGGTACGGCAATCCTGTGGTGAGGGCATGCTTGTAGTACTGCTGCAACATATAGCGGGCCTGCTGTGCCTCCCGCCTGTTGTTGGCAGCATACCCTCGCAGCTCTTCCATGCCCTGACGAATCTGGCTTGTATAGTGACGTGTCTCGTCATACTGCTGGTCAAGCTGGGCATAAGTGGTCCTGGTGTCGATGGAGAACCTCTCCATGTTCGCGTTGACTCTTTGGACGGCTTGGAGAACTCGGTTGTATCCACTTTGAGGGGCATCAGATGGTCCCGCCCTTTGTCGCGCTGCTTCTGCCGCGAGCGCTTCTTGCCGAGCCCTTTGCTCATTTACCGCCATTTCTTGCATGTACGCGGCGGCTGCTGCGGTTTCGGCCCTGTCTTCTTCTTCAGCCTCGGCCTCTATGGCATCAAAATCGATCTCATCATCGCTTTCTTGAGCGGCCTGCCTGCCGCTAGGGGCCACTTGCCTCCATCTTTGCTGGTTCTTGAGGGGTAGCGGCTTGCAAGGCATTTGAACCCTCCTGCTTTCGATGTGGTATAGGTAAGGCTCGGGAGGTCTGCCGCTGATCATCCTCATGGCGGTGAGGCACTCGATATCGAGGAATCTCATGCCGGTGCCTTCTTTCAGGAAATCTACCTCGAGTCTGAGTTGCTGAGCGAGGATTGTTACGATGGCACCAATAGAGATGTTTCCTCTGTCCCTTTTGTTTTGGCCAATTGCGTGGATGTGGTTGCAGAGGAAATGACCGAGGTGTGGTGGCTCTTCCGGTGTGATGAGTGATTAGAGTCAAAATAATGATGATTTACGTAGGGTTTTGGCTTAGGTTTTATATATTTTCTCACACTTATGTTTAATTTATTAGAGAAAAAGGCTACTCTTTATGTTTTATTGTAGAAAACAGGTTTTGGGACTATTTTACACCAAATGGAGCTAGAATCGGGTCAATCGGATCAGCGACGCTCATCGACTAAGTCCCTGTTACGGCCAGTATTGACCAATATGGACTAGGCCTAGCACAGACCAGAAGATAGCGCTGGAAGCAGTTAAACCCTAACTGCCAAGGTCCTAATACGGACCGTATCACCTGATACGGTCCGTATCCGAAGGCATCTCTTGGGGAATAACTGCCGACAGCTGTTTCCAGATTGATTTCTTAGCCTCCAATCAACCTCTACACGTCCCTACACTCCTATATAAGGGCCCTGGGCAGAAGAATACATCATCTTTTTAATTAGGGTTAGATTTGATTAAAGTGAGAAGAGAGGAGTGCTTGTAACCATGCCGTTCCGCGGCTAAGTTCCCTTTTCTTAGGGCTAGGCAGTAAACCTTGTTACTCTTGATGTTTTGATATATATATTTCTGTTGATTATGATTTCTTGCTGTTGTGCTAAAATACTTTTGTGATTTATCAACTCTTCATCTAATTTCAATGATCTAGTTTGAGTCCGTTAGGGTAGTGACAGTACTTTAATGGTAAGAGAAACTATTTGTATGAGTTAGCCTCGTTGAGATCTATTAGGTTTATGTGAAGAAAACCTTAGTGGGGAAACCATAAACCAGACCAACAAAACGCGTACCAAATTCCATCACATGCGTAAAGTAAATCGCAGTGATCTATGTAGTAATTTGGGGTATTTGAGAGATCAGACATTTGCGTAAGGTAAATCGCAGTGTCCTATGTAGAATCTCGGTGAAAGATCTGTCATTCTTGCGTAACATAAATCGCAGTGACCTATGTGGTGTCTTTCATTAAAACAACAACAGGAAATCAGACGCAACATGAATATATTGTCAAGGCGGATTGAGTGGCAATGGTGTGCCGAAACCCTAGGAATTCTCATCTCTATCTTTATTTTAATTACTTTTAATTGTTTCCTAATTTACATTGATCAACAAACATCTCTCAATTTTCAGATTTCGAAAGGTTGTGATTCGAGCGCTCAAAGCATTGAACCAATATTCCCTGTGGATCGACCTCGTATATACTACTCGATAGGATTGTGCGCTTGCAGTCCGAACCGATAGCATTTCCGAGTTTATAAATATTAAAAGAAACATTGCTCTCTTTTGAGTGATCAAGCTTTTTGGCGCCGTTGCCGGGGAATAACGGTTCATTGTGCAAGGCCTCGAAAGACGCCCTTGCTTTGACCATTGAATCCAATTAATTAGAAACGCCTAGATTTTTTTTTATTTTCTGCATTTTTATTTTTCTTTTATTTTCAATTTCATTTTTATTTTATTTTATTTTTATTTTCAGTTTTTAGTTTAATTTTCAGATTTTCTTTTCTTTGTAGGAAACTGCACGCTGGCCGAATCATCCGTACGAAGATCCGAGAGGATTGCTAGTAGGAGAGGACAATTCGCTTCCACATCACCGATAAGAACCAATCATAGTTCTTCATCAAGTAATTCTGAAAGCGAAGAAGACTCAGATTCGATCAACATGAATATCCCACCGAACGAACCGATTAACAATGGAAGACAAGACAATGGTGATCAAGGAGTTCACGATGCAGCAAGACCCAAACTTCTACGAGACTATTGCGTACCGCGCGCGAATGATCCTAATTCTAGTATAAACCCGCCAACTGTTACAAACCGTAATTTTGAGATCAAACCTGCTCTCATAAATATGGTTTCGCAACAGCAATTTGGAGGATTTCCACATGAAGATCCACATCTTCATCTGTCAATTTTCCTAGGGATATGCGAGACGATAAAGATCAACGGAGTTACCGATGAAGCAATCAGGCTAAGGCTATTTCAATTCTCATTAAAAGATAAAGCAAGAGCATGGTTGTTTTCCTTACCGGCCAATTCCATTCAAACTTGGGACCAATTGTTTAATGTGTTTATTGCAAAATATTTTCCACCATCCAAAACTTCTAGATTCAGAAATGCAATTACTAATTTTGAACAAAGGGATGGTGAAATATTGTGTGAAGCATGGGATAGATACAAGGATATGTTAAGGTGTTGTCCACATCATGGTCTAGAAAGATGGCTGATTGTTCAAACTTTTTATAATGGTCTAAACCCTACCGATAGGTTGTCTATTGATGCTTCCGCAGGGGGAGCAATAATGAACAAGAAACCTGACGAGGCTTACAACCTAATTGAAGAGATTGCAATCAACCAACACTACTGGATCCCTGAGCGAAAGAAGCCAACTCCAACACCTGACATGCACCGAGTAGATGATATATCCATGCTAAGCGCAAAGATCGATGCTTTGCAAATGGCACTCAATAAGCAGACTAAGCAGCGAAAGGTAGCAGCAATCAATGCCGCAATAGCATGTGGCTATTGTGGAGGAGCGCATGAGATGACCGAATGTATGAATGTGACGGAAACTGAGGAAGAAATGGAGCAAGCAAACGCGATGACAACAGCTTTCGACCTCAGCCCGCTTACAATACATACCATCCGAACAACCGAAACCATCCAAATCTCTCATACGCAAACAATCAAAGGCCTGCTGCACCTCAACAGAACTACCAACCACAGCCCAATTATCAACCAAGATACAACAATCCTCAACAGAATTATCAACCAAGGCAATACAACCAACCACAGCAACCCGACATCACATCTTTAATGGAGAGATTCCTAGAGAAGCAAGATAAGGCTAACGCCGAAATCGCGCAAAAGATCGAATCCTTAACAAACCGCAACAAAGACTTAGAAGACAATGTCTCTAAGATGGCTAAAGAACTCTCGAGTATTACACGCGGAAAAGGCAAATTTCCGGGCCAACCGGAAGAAAACCCGAGAGAGACTTGCAAATGCATAACATTAAGGAGCGGTACAGCTTACAAGGGACCTCCCATGCCTGATCAAACTTCCGATGAGATGCATGCAGAGCCGTCGCATTCCGAAGAATACGAGCCGTAACCACCGGAGCCGCCCGTATTCGAAACGCAGGCAGACCCTATTGAGGAGCAGAATGACACCGTAGGTGGAGACGAACGACAACCCGAACCTGAATACATTTCACCACCACCCTACAAGCCACCTTTGCCATTCCCTCCAAGGCCTGCCAAGCATTAGATAGAGCCGCAATTTGCGAGATTCATGGAGACACTCAAGCAATTACAAGTCACAGTCCCCTTCACTGAGGCAATTGCAAGCATACCCTCGTATGCTAAATTTCTGAAGGAGATTCTTTCAAACCGCTGTAGACTCCAAGAACTCTCAACAGTTCCGCTCAATCTGGAATGCAGTGCGCTCGTACAAAGCAAATTACCGACAAAGTTGAAAGATCCGGGAAGCTTTTCGATACCATGCACAATTGGCACAACAGATTTTAAGAAAGCTTTATGTGATATGGGGGCAAACGTTAGTTTGATGCCACAGGCAGTATTTGATAAATTGAATTGTGGGGATCTATCACCAACTCGAATGGCATTACAACTGGCTGATCGGTCAATTCGGTATCCTGAGGGAGTATTGCTAGATGTACCAATCAAAGTTGGAGACTTTTGGATACCTGGAGATTTTGTTGTAGTTGACATGGAAGAAGATGAACACATTCCAATCATCCTTGGAAGGCCATTCCTCGCCACATGTGGAGCGATGATTGATGTCAAGAATGGGAAAATTTCACTAAATGTCGGAAAGGACAAGGTTACTTACGACATAAACAGAGCTTTAAAATACCCTTCTGACATCGATCGTGTCTTCAATTTGGGCATCAATGATGAATTTGAAGAGGAAGAATATCCATTTGATGAATTTGAAGAGTTCATGGGTATAGAGGATCTGGATAGCCTTCTTGGAAGGGAAGATGACGAAGTACAACCTGAACAAGACATCACTATTGAACCTGACGAGGTTTATAGTGAAACTTGCACAAGTTGCGCTACTGTCACAGAAAAGGGAGAAGAAATTTCCGCTTCCCAAGTCCTACAACCCGTATTCCCTAATACGGTTAGTAACGAAGAAAAAAAGAAGGAAAAGGCAACCTCTCCTCCACAACTCGAACTCAAACCTCTTCCACCCAACCTACAATATGAATTTCTAGGCCCAAATCGAACCTATTCGGTAATTGTCGGCTCTCAACTTGACAAGACCCAAATCAGCAAACTTGTCAATACACTCAGCAAACACAAGAAAGCCATTGGCTACACGATCGATGACATCAAAGGCCTCAGTCCTACCATTTGCATGCACCGAATTCTGCTAGAGGAAGATCACAAACCCTCGCGAGAACCGCAAAGAAGGCTCAATCCGAACCTGAAGTTGCTAGATGCAGGCATCATTTACCCCATCTCTGATAGCAACTGGGTGAGTCCCGTCCAGGTCGTTCCAAAGAAGGGAGGCACCACAGTTGTGAAAGGAGATAACGACGAAATGCTCCAAACAAGAGTCATTACAGGATGGCGAATGTGCATTGATTATCGGAGGCTAAATGTGGCGACAAGAAAGGACCACTACCCTCTTCCGTTCATCGATCAACTGTTGGAGCGACTAGCAAAGCATTCATACTTCTGCTACCTTGATGGATACTCCGGCTTCTTCCAAATTCCAATTCATCCTCAAGATCAAGAAAAGACCACATTCACATGCCCCTACGGAACTTTCGCATACCGACGCATGCCCTTCGGGTTATGCAACGCCCCAGCAACCTTCCAAAGAGCCATGGTGTCTATCTTTTCAGATTTTGTTGAAGAAATAATGGAAGTATTCATGGATGATTTTTTCAGTTTATGGGGATACCTTCGACTCATGTTTGAAGAACTTGTCTAAAGTTCTAAAAAGATATGAAGAAGTAAACCTCGTATTAAATTGGGAAAAATGTCATTTTATGGTACATGAGGGAGTTGTGCTTGGTCATACCATTTCCTCTAAGGGATTGAAGGTTGACAAAGCAAAAGTCGAGGTAATTGAAAAATTAACTCAACCAACATGTGTTCGTGACATTCGTAGTTTTCTTGGTCATGCAGGTCTTTATCGAAGATTTATCAAGGACTTCTCAAAAATCGCGAAGCCACTCTCAAACTTGACCATGAAGGATGCCGAATTCATCTTCGATGAGAAATGTATCGAAGCATTCAACACACTCAGGAATGCTCTGATTTCAGCCCCAATTCTCCAACCACCCGACTGGGACCATCCTTTTGAGATCATGTGCGATGCAAGTGACTACGCAGTAGGAGCAGTCCTGGGACAACGGAAGGATAAGAAGCCCTATGCAATTTATTACGCGAGCAAAGTTGTAAATGAAGCTCAATGCAATTACACAACAACTGAAAAAGAACTACTCGCAGTAATCTTTGCAATTAACAAATTTCGATCTTACCTTGTAGGTTCAAAAGTCATCATCTATACAGATCATGCAGCAATCAAGTACCTCATCAACAAGAAGGACGCAAAACCTAGACTCATCCGATGGGTACTTCTCCTACAAGATTTCGACATAGAAATTAGGAATAAGAAGGGCACAGAGAATTCAGTAGCCGACCACCTGTCAAGACTGAGACAACCAAGCGAGAATAATCAACCGATCGATGATTCCTTTGCTGACGAACACCTCTACTCTGTAGAGATAAGCAAACGGCCATGGTACGCAGATCTGGCCAACTACATTGCATGCGGGGCCATTCCACCCGACATGACATTTCAGCAAAAGAAGAGGTTCTTGGCAAATGCTAAACATTTGTACTGGGATGATCCTTACCTCTTCCGCCTTTGTGTAGACGGGATACACAGAAGATGCGTCACACACGAAGAATCGAAAGGCATCATCCATGACTGCCACTCCTCACCATATGGTGGCCATGCATCATTCCAAAAGACAGCATTGAAAATCCTTCAAGCAGGTTTTTATTGGCCTGACATCTTCAGAGACGTTAAGGATTATGTCTCCCGCTGTGATGCGTGTCAACGGACAGGAAACATATCCAAACGCGATGAGATGCCACAAAACTCGATCCTAGAAGTAGAGATTTTTGATGTTGGGGAATTGATTTCATGGGACCATTCCCAAGCTCAGGTAACAACAAATATATCCTCGTAGCAGTCGACTATGTCTCAAAATGGGTGGAAGCAATTCCAGCGCCCTCAGCAGATGCAAATGTAGTCAAGCGATTGTTCCAGAAGATCATATTTCCAAGGTTTGGCATCCCTCGAGTAGTGATAAGTGATGGAGGATCGCATTTCATCAACAATCAGTTCAACAATCTTCTGAAGAAATATGGCGTCACACACAAGGTGGCAACTCCTTACCATCCACAAACCAGTGGGCAAGTAGAAATTTCAAACAGAGAAATCAAGAACATCTTGCAAAAGACGGTGTCCTGGTCAAGGAAAAATTGGGCACTCAAACTAGACGAAGCACTTTGGGCCTACAGAACCTCGTTCAAAACTCCAATCGGAATGACACCTTACAAGCTGATCTACGGAAAGGCTTGTCATCTGCCGGTGGAATTAGAACACAAGGCATATTGGGCAATCAAAACGTTCAATTATGACCTTAGGGATGCAGGCAAAAAGAGACTACTAGATCTGAATGCACTAGACAAACTGAGACTCCATGCAAACGACAATGCAAAGATGTATAAAGAACGGGCGAAATTCTACCATGACAAAAAGATAAGAAAAAAAGAGTTCAAGGAAGGCGACATGGTGCTTCTCTTCAATTCACGACTCAAACTCTTCCCAGAAAAATTGAGATCCAGATGGACAGGACCATATAAGGTCACTTACATGTACCCTTATGGAGCAGTCCAAATCTGGAGTCAAGAAACCGGGTATTTCAAGGTGAACGGTCAGAGGTTGAAGCACTACATCGCAGGAACAAATGATGAGCATAAGGAGACATATTCCTTCGGGAATCAGCCAAATGATGGATGAAAACGAAAAGTCGAGCTAATGACTTTAAACAAGCGCTTCTTGGGAGGCAACCCAAGGCCACTTTTGTTTTCTTTTTCATATAAAAAAAAATTAAAAATCAAAAAATATTTCATCTGATCCTAAACTATTACACTGATCTCAAGGTTACTAATTTCACCTGCAGGAGGAGGTGCCGGAAGAATTTGGTCGAAAAATTCGAAGCCCGTCATGAAGATTCACTCTCTGTTACGGTCTGTATCAGTCTAATACGGGGTAGTTCTCCAATACGGGCCCATCTCGGACTTGGCGCAAGAAAGGCAGATTCCAATCCATAACTGCACAGTGATTACGGACCGTATCAATTGATACGGACCGTATTCAATGAGCAAAAATAACCACCTTTTCATTTCTGGCGCCCCAAGAACAAGAATTCGAATTTTAACCAATTTTAACCTCCCACTACTAGCACCTTCTGCACATTCATCACATTCCTTCACCACCATATAAACCTTTCATCCATCTCCTTCTTCCCTGCACCATTTCATAGAATTTCATATCAAAATTCGCATCCTGCCCACAGAAATCCTCCAAGTCAGGCCCGTATCAACCCCGTATCAACCGGATACGGCCCGTAACAGAGACCGAAACAAGAAAAAAATAGCGCACAACAGCCCCCGTTCCTCCGACTCTCAATCCGACAATGCAGTCACCTACGCAACAGCCATGGGAATCGAATTCCGCGACAAACAAGAGTTCGACCGTGCTCAAACATTGCTTGATCGCACCATCGCGAACAACAAAGCGATGTGCATCAATACTATGAAGGTCCTAGGCTGCTATGATTATGTGCGCGTATCTCTCAACAACATCAATTTATGGGATTTGGCGACCGCCTACGAACTACACGAGTCTATTTGAGACCCTCCATCGAGTTTCTATCAACACTACAATGGGATGGTGACATGATCAAATACCGTTTACTCAACCGCCCATTTGCCATAACTATGGAGGAATTTTGCAAGGCGCTGTCCATTCCCACAAATGGCGAAACCGAACTATGCACAAGGGAGAAGCCCGTGAAGTATTGGGAAATGATCGCAATTGATGAGCGCAAAATATACCGCAAAGACTCACGCCTCATCTCTTCGATAGAACTAAGGTACATTCACATTATTTTGACTAATTCTATATTCCCAACAGGAGAAGACACAACGGAAGTGCGAGAGAAAGACATTTACATCATGCGCTGCATGAAGAGCCATAAGCATCAACCGCACATTGGACACTACATCTTGCAACACCTCACATCGGTGGCCGCCGACACAAAGAATAATCACGTGGTTTCCGTGGGTTGTTATGCAACCCTCCTTGCACACCACCACAACATAAAACTCGACGGCTATACCGAAGTATTCGGCAACAACCGCCTCAACATGAACTACCTGGTGAATAACAATCACGTGCAAGCGGTATTCAATGCACACACAGGTGACATAAGGTACACATTGAAAATAGGCGAGGGAATGACCCTCCATATCGGCACGGATAAGGGGTCATTTCAGTTTGGATACGAATCCGAACATGGAGATGATGCACGAAGCGACGAAGAGGAACCAATAGAGGAAGAACCAACCGAAGAAGAACCAACCGAAGAGCCCATGGAGGAAACACATAGCGCATCACACCACTCATCCATCCGCCATCATGACATGGCTTTCGTACGCCACCTCATTTCGCCGCGCGATAACACCAACGAAGCAAACTCCATGCCCGCACCTACCGGATGGGATCAAGAGCCAGCCATATCTCAAACTCGCGAACCCGGTCCAACCGCGCGTTACACCAACAACACACTCGAGAATTTAAAGAAACGCACACGCTACTTGAAAGAATACTTGAATAAGGTAAACAAGGCCCACGAAAATTTCTATGAATATTGCCTTTCCAAGGGAATACCATTCACACCACCGATTCCATTCACCCCACCACCACCCCTTCGCGACGAGTAATTTGTGAGATCTTTCTTATCCCTCTCTTATTGTTTATTTTTTTGCATTGAGGACAATACAAAATTTAAGCATGGGGGTAGGGGTAAGAAATTAGTTTAGGAATTGCATTGTATCTAGGATCATGGCATGTAGGACTCTTATTTTTCATTTTTTCGCTAGCAGTTTTACTCAATCGGGACCGCTTTTCAAGGCTTAACCAAGATAAGTTGGGAGGAACGATTGAGGTTTTTATCTAGCGTGCATATAGGCATTTGCATTGATAGGATCATATAATTTAGGGGTAATTTGCATGTAGGTTAATCAAATAGGAATTGTTTTAAATTGAATTAGGCTAAGGTTTAGATAATTGGCCATGATACCAAAAATTCAGAATTTTTTTAAAATTATCTGTAATCTCAAAATGAACAATTAATTGCTAACCATGAGAGTTGACCAAAAATTGCAAATCCTAGAATTCTTATATCGAGTTATTTATTTTTGCAAAGTCTCTTAAATTTGATAGTGTTTTAGATTACCCATTTATTATAGATAGACCCCTAGCGAAACTATGCAATAATTTCTTGTATGAATGAATACTTGAAATTGTGTGTAATCATGGTGCTTGTGACACAAAAATATTTTATTTTCAGAAAAATACAAAAATACAAAAAAAATCAGAAATGAGAAAAATACAAAAAAATAGAAAAATCCAGAAAAAGAAAAAAAAATTGAATAAAAGATGGAGGATAAAAAGAGTACGGGTGCCTACACAAGACTGGTTACCAATAGGCTCGAGAAAACCTCCCAAATTTAAATTCTTGTATATATTTAATTTTTCAAAAATAGTCACAAGTACCAACACACTTAGTTGTCATACTTTGCTCCAATCAATTGGGTAGGAAAATCAAAATTTATATCATTAGAATTCCTATTGATTGGAAGGGATTCATTTATAATCGAAGGGGGAAATTAATACTCTTAATTTTAAGGATATTTGTGAAATAGATTGTTCGATAATAATTTTTCTAGGGTAAAGCATAATGAGGTCAATCATGGGGGTGAATAAATTGTTCAAGGGAGAGGTCATGAATATTTTTAAAGTTCTAGATTTTTATTGTCATGCCAATTGTACCAAACCTAAGCCCTAATTTAATTTTTAAACAAGACCTTGAGATTGTATGGTTTAACTTAGACCGAATCTTTGACCAGCTGGGATGTCGTTGCTTGAGGACAAGCAACAATTCAAGTTGGGAGGCGTGATCAGAGTCAAAATAATGATGATTTACGTAGGGTTTTGGCTTAGGTTTTACATATTTTCTCACACTTATGTTTAATTATTTAGAGAAAAAGGCCACTGTCAACCTTCTTTATGTTTTATTACAGAAAACAGGTTTTGGGACTATTTTACACCAAATGGAGCTAGAATCGGGTCAATCGGATCAGCGACGCTCATCGACTAAGTCCCTGTTACGGCCAGTATTGACCACTACGGATCAGGCCTAGCACAGACCAGAAGATAGCGCTGAAAGCATTAAACCCTAACTGCCAAGGTCCTAATACGGACCGTATCACCTAATACGGTCCGTATCCGAAGGCATCTTTTGGAAAATAACTGCCGACAGCTGTTTCCAAATCAGTTTCTTAGCCCCTACTCAACCTCTACACGTCCCTACACTCCTATATAAGGCCCCTAGGCAGAAGGAATAATCATCTTTGTAATTAGGGTTAGATTTGATTAAAGTGAGAAGAGAGGAGTGCTTGTAACCATGCCGTTCCGCGGCTAAGTTCCTTTTCTTAGGGCTAGGCAGTAAAGCTTGTTACTCTTGATGTTTTGATATATATATTTCTGTTGATTATGGTTTCTTGTTGTTGTGCTAAAATGTTTTTGTGATTTATTATCTCTTCATCTAATTTCAATGATCTAGTTTGAGTCTGTTAGGGTAGTGACAGTACTTTAATGGTAAGAGAAACTATTTGTATGAATTAGCCTCGTTGAGATCTATTAGGTTTATGTGAAGAAAACCTTAGCGGGGAAACCATAAACCAGACCAACAAAACGCGTACCAAATTCTATCACATGCGTAAAGAAATTCGCAGTGATCTATGTAGTAATTTGGGGTATTTGAGAGATCAGACATTTGCGTAAGGTAAATCGCAGTGTCCTATGTAGAATCTCGGTGAAAGATCTGTCATTCTTGCGTAACATAAATCGCAGTGACCTAGTGGTGTCTTTCATTAAAATAACAACAGGAAATCAGACGTAACAGGAATATATTGTCAAGACGGATTGAGTGGCAACGGTGTGCCGAAATCCTAGGAATCCTCATCTCTATCTTTATTTTAATTACTTTTAATTGCTTCCTAATTTACATTGATCAAAACAACATCTCTCAATTTTCAGATTTCGTCTAGCCTTTCGAAAGATTGTGATTCGATTGCTCAAAGCTTTGAACCAATATTCCCTGTGGATCGACCTCGTATATACTACTCGATAGGATTGTGCGCTTGCAGTCCGAACTGATAGCATTTCCGAGTTTATAAATATTAAAAGAAACATTGCTCTCTTTTGAGTGATCAGTAACCTACGAGAATTACAATTTACAGTTAAAATAAAGATAACCTAAAATATTTCATTAATAGTAAACTATGGGAATTGTGAATAACAAACCTGCGAGATGTTTTGAAGACATTGTTCAGCGATTCAGAACCATTGCTGGTCATTATTTCCCAACGACTCCCGTCGTCCATAGCTTGATAAACCTTCCATGGCTTAGCTGGTTCTTCCTCGTTATTTTCATTATACTTGCCACATGTATCCAAGTATGTCAGCTAATCAGGGTTTCGCCTTCCGATTGCATCAAGGCCATCTTGTAATCTTCTTCGCTTCTTCTTTTTAACCATCATCTTGAAGAATTTAGAAGCAACCTTATCCTGAGTGTGTTTTCCAAAATTCTCAAACACGTGTTGAGAACAGAACCTGTGGGCACACTGCCCGTTCTCCTCTGACCAACCCAAATCATCTTGAATGAACACTTTTTTTATGCCCTTGTGCCGGTCAGAGACCACACACATGAACCTACAACTACCAATTACATTATCCCGCACCCACTTCATAAACCACCACCAATTCTCAAACTCTTCGCTCTCTACCAATCCAAATGCTAGTGGGATTAACTGGTTTTCCGTATCATATCCGGTGACAATCAACAATTTGCCCTTGTATCTACCTGACAAGAAACAAGCATCGATACTGATGACGGGTCTGAGGTGACCTACTGCTTGTATACACGGTCCACATGCCCATGCCAACCTCATAAAATACCGGTAATTTTCCTTTTCTGAAGGCTTCGAAACAACTTCATACACAGTTCTCGGGTTTGCCCTTTTTATTGCCTCCAACAAAGGGACAATAAGCCCGTAAGACCCCTCCCAACTACCAAATGCCCGGGCAATCGCTAACTCTTTACCACGCCACAATTTGTTGTATTTTGGGACGATGCCCTCAAACCTTTCAGCAACCAGGTCCCTGATAGCTCTGATTGTAATATCAGTATTTTTTTCCAAAGAAAGTTTTATGCAGTTGGCGACCTGTTTGACCCTAAAAAGTTGTTACTTTAAATTCAACATTGTGAGTAACTAGCTTTTGTTTGAGAAAATACCAAGACCACACATGGACCCCTGAAATAAGCTAAGTGCAGCATATTAAAATTCTTGGTGATATTCTCTATATGGAACCTTGAATTTCGATAAGCCACACAGTCAAAATTACAAGGGAAATAATTTTCTACAACTTAAACAATGCATGGATAGCTTTCTGGGTGAAAAATATGGTGACACCTAAGCAAACCGAGCTTTGGAACTGTTCTGGGTGCAAGTTGGGGATACCAGACGCATCTGGCAACACGGGACCTGCTCATCAGTGACTCAAAGCGATTTTGCGCCAAACCAACTTGGCAAATGAGCACGGTGTACATAAAGCATGATACA
Source organism: Carex parvula (assembly GCA_025461045.1). Taxonomy (NCBI): domain Eukaryota; kingdom Viridiplantae; phylum Streptophyta; class Magnoliopsida; order Poales; family Cyperaceae; genus Carex; species Carex parvula. The sequence continues at coordinate 187,353 of JAJGRW010000568.1, forward strand.
CCGAGTTGTCAGTGATTCGGTCCATGATATACCATGACTAAGCAAATACAAGCGCTAGGCGCTGGGTTAATTCAAACGATATTCGACCCCTTCGTTTTACATACTCCCGGTGCTCCAAGCACCACGCAAAATGCGATATACGGTCTACCGAGCACCAAGTGCAGTTAAAGGAAAATGAGATATAAAAGATGGAAGGCCTTAGGTAAGAGAGAGGCTGACTTCCGGACCCACCTTGTCAGTTTCTCCTTCCTCTCTTCTATTGCAATTCTCAACCGAAGTGCAAGCCAAGAACCTGAGCTAACTGGGGACGAATTGCATGAATACTCGCTTGAAGTCGATAGAATGCCTCATGCTCTAATCTCCTCTGCCCTCTCTCAGACCCGAGCACCTTTATTCTCTCTCGATTCAAACCCGGATAAATGAAGGTGTAGCAAAGTGGTTCGACCAAAATGGCTTAAACCAAAGACTGAGAACTTGACCAAGCCCCCTTATATGCCTCACGACATCACTGGAAGTCCCAATTTAATGCAATATGCATTGAATCGGGTCTACACCCGAAACTAAAATAGTGCAATTCGGGCACAGTGAGAAGGTGACGAATTAACTCTCAATAAGGCTTGATAAGCTCTAGGACACATTAAGGAGCGTAGGGCGATGCTAGGTGTCATGTTTTCGGTGGCCAAAGCATAAGAGACAAAGAAAAAGGATGTTGAGACACGGTGCACCGCCGGTGCAACACCAATCGACCTATACAGCTGTCCATTGACTGGCTGGTCCCTAGGGACACGCGTCCCTCATCCCAGGCAACATGACAAAAGAGGAATATCCTCTCCAAAGGTGCTGGAGCGCGTGAACCAAAATTTCCATTTGGAGGCCGGTTAATTAAAGGCTAGGATGATGCTCTCTGCGCATGAAATCAATCCAAAGGTCATAAATGACCTAAATCAAGATTAATGAGATGTATAAGTACTATTGGATGATCTCCTTCCAGCAAAGCACCCGAAAATGAATGAATTAATCGAGACCATGCATCAAACACCTGGCATGCATGATGATAGCCACCTCAGCAGAACCCTAAACCCTAGGCCCATGCCTGCCTTATATAAGACACCTCAAATGAATATGAGAGACACATCTTCTTCTCCAGAAAACCCTCTGTGCAAGAATCAAGAGAGAAACCTCCATTTTCAAAGAGAGTTTAAATTAGAAGTTTCAAAGTTTCAAGCTTTTTAGAAAGGTAATCAATACCTTGAAAAATGTAAGCTCAAAACTGAGCAATGATCTGTATATATGTTATTTTAGTCGAAATAAAGGGTTTTTGTTAATGGCTTTCTTGTTCTTTGCTTAATCTTGTTCTCATCTTCTATTTCCTTTTTCTTTTACTCTCAAAACCATGGATGTGAGGGCTATATAATTTCTAGTTCATCTTAGGATGAGGAAAAATAAAAGAAATATATAGCTTGATGTTTCATTTCTTCTTTTGCATCTTCTTTCCTTTTAAAGCAAAAAAAATATATATAGATGTACATAATAAAAATGTGTTACTTGCATCTTTCTTGTTTTATTGGTGATCTTTATAAAAATAAAATACAAAAAATGTCGAAATTTATCATTTTTCTTCTTTGCTTTTCTTTTCCTATCTTCTCTTTTCCTTTATTTCTCCTTCTTTCTTTTGTTTCCCCTTTTCTTTATTTTATATTGCAAAGAAAAATAACAAAACACATAATCACATCAATATAAATAATATGTATATTAAAAGTGACATTTTCATATTATAAGAAATATAAAAGGAAGAGATATCAAAGTTGATGTTTAGCTACATCCTTTGAATATCAATTTCTTATATAATTCTTTTAATATAAAAATTAAATTAAAAGTGCATAACAAGGTGAAAAAGGGAATTTAAATTAATTGGCATGATGGGGATTGATGTTTAACTACATCTCCCTAATTGTGCCATTTTGAACTTTTTAAAGGACTTCAATGCATAAAAGAGAAATAAAAGGAGTAATATGTGAAGAATTGATGTTTTACTACATCTTTTTCCATATTATGAATTTTATTACTTTTAAGATGACCTAGATGCATAATTACTAAAAGGAGAGGGCAAATGAGAAGAGGGAAATTTCAATCCCCATGACATGATGCTCAAAGATCCTTTTACATAAATATGCAAATGAACAAGGACCTATATGCATAATTTTTATTGCTAGCAAATGACATATGTGATGCTAGTACCCCTTTTATTCTTCCTTGATACAAGCTTTCATTCATAGCATTTAAAGATAAAGCATCATGGTTAATAGAATAGCATAAGCATAGAAAAATACCAAAATGACCTGTTGGTACAGATCAGCCAGTGCAGGCTGATCAAAAAACCAAATCAAAAATCTGTTTGAATAGGAAGATAGAGGGCACAAAAACAATCAATTTAGACTCAAATTTTGCATCTTTCTGATTTTTCTGCTATTTTCTAGCCATTTTCAAAGTTGGATGTCAGAAAATGAGAAAACTGCAGCATGTACATTTGCATTTACACCCTCTGTCTTTTTGCTTCTCTTAAAAATAGAAATAAAAGGCATAAAATTCCCAAACTTCATACATTTATTCCTGAGATGTTGTGCTACAAGAATATCACGAAATCATGCATGTCACTTAATAAAATTCATGAGAAATTCATGTTTCTTTCTCAAACCCGAAACCCATTAATGAAGATAAATACCCAAATCAGATTCATACCCAATACTAGTCCCTCTCAAGCTTGATACCTCTCCAAAACCTTCCAGAAATGCTTAAACTATAACACTTTGACCTCCAATGCACTTCCCAAATCGAGATACCCTATGTCGGTACTAGTCCGATACCGAACCGAGAAACCAAAATCCAGAAAGTACCTAAACTTCGATGAAATTAGAAATTGAAGGTACTCGAGGCATCCTCATTTTCAAACGATGCTAAATGAACAATCAATTGAAGAATAAAGCGAGAAAATCGATGAAACCCGATTAAAATCTCAACCGGTACCGAAGGTGCTAGCTTGGCCATACCACCGCCTCTGGCGCCCTACCACTGCCGAGGATGCCATCAACACACTCCTACCCCCTAGGCGACCCCGACGATGCCTTCCTTCAACCTTGCCGTGACCGAGAACCCATCGGAGCTAAAGAACCCTAGCCCCGGCGAAACCCCAGCTCATATCAAGCCAAGCACGAATTTTAAAGCACCAGGAACCATTTGATCTCGGCGCCAAAATATAAAATTCAAACGAAAATCCAAATCTTGATGCAAGGGAAAGATCCAAGGGTTCAGCGCCAAGGTTCAAATGAATAAATAATTCTCTGCCAGAGGGGCCCACATGTCGGAACAAACCGAAACCCGAACAAACTCCCAAAACTTCTGCACGAATTCTAAAGCTCATCCCAAGGCTTATAACCCAAATCTCTTGACTTGCACAGATCCTGAAGCACTATGAGTTTCCTGCACATATCCTAAAGGCTCAAACACCAATCTTAAAGCCCAACTTGTAATCTCAAAGCCCAGAAATGATAAAAAGAAGGATATTTCACAAGAAGGTCCCTCTGACAAAACTCATTCACAAAATAGTCCTTGGATATTTGCAAATAGGCCCCTGGCTGCCTAAAATCTCTTCAAATAGATCCTTGGAAGCCCAATTCTCACTTCAGACCTTGCCAAAAACCCAAATTACAAACCTCAGCCCATCCCTCTTTACAAATAGGCCCTTGTGAAGTTTTAAACCCCACAAATAAGCCCTTTTCGGCCATAACTTCTTCATTTCAAACCCAAATCAACTCAAACCAGTTCCAAGTGAACCCAAATCGAATACCTCACATTTCTAGATAAAAATCAAACATAATTAGACACTACATGACATGTTAAATGACCAAAATACCCTTTTCTCCATTCTTAAATCACTTTCTTTCAAATGAGACATAAATGGAGCGCAAGTACACTTTCTCAAATACAAATAAATTTGTAAAATGAATAAAAGTATATAATAAATGTATTTTAATACTCCTTGCATCTCCTGCACACATGTTTAATTAAAGTACCTAAAAACAACGATAATCAAACAATAAGATCAGGTACACAAATCTGCTTTTTCCCTCTTAGCCCCTTTATTCAATTCACAGCAAATAGGCTACAAATCTCGGAATGAACGAGGTGTTCAGTATGGCTTGGAAAGGTCATCTGATGTAATTAACAGCGGGGGCTTGCGCCCGCTGGGAGTTAAACGTCCCCACAATCATTAAACTCTCTCGATGGACTGATTATGAATCGTAGGTCTGTCGAGGGTGAACCGGAAGGAATAGCAGAAAGAAAGAAATGAATGTTTCAAGTTCGATGTTCTTTAACAAATCGAGAGCATTGAACCATGAGACATTCAAATACATGTGCACACACATCTTCCATACCAGCTGTGTAACTTTCTGCGCCCGACAGGTTTTGGCACGCCCGGTGGGACATTCTCCTCCTCACAGGTTCGGGATCCGATACGAAGATAAAAGGAACATACTCAAGTAGCCAATGACTTCAAAACACTCAAACAACGAGTAATTGGATCGCTTGAGCCATGTCATTTCTTTTTATATTCGATATCGACGCCTATGGATTGAATAATTGGGCTAACACTCGTGTATGAATTTACATATAAAAATTGACTAATGAAATTTTGAGCTTTGTTTGTTTGCAGGAATGGCTTACATCGCAACCAAAGCACGCTCTTTTGCCCAAATAGCCAGCCTCCCAGCTGGGGAGGAAGTCGTTTACTTTGGGACTTTCGCAGTCCCTGTGGATGAAGTTAGGGCATTCGAAGCCCCTGTTCCCGCTTCAATGAATGAACAACTGTCCCTCGGGTCCATCATCGAGGAGGATGTTACAGATGATGAAGAACCATGCTATTTTCTCACCCCTAAGGGGATGGACGGTAAGACGTTCATTCCCCTCTCCAAAACTAGGCGCGCAAGAAGGCGCGCGTCTAAGAAAATCAACCAAATTCCCGTGACCCCTCTGTCGGTCACCAAGAAAAGAAATCTCCAAGCTTACCAGGATGAGTTGGTGGCTCAACCAGCCCTCCCTGTCCGCAACTCATTCTCCCCACTGAGGATAGTGAGGAGGAATTCTTCTACTGCACACATACGTGCAGCGGGGGAAGTCCCTCAAACCGTCTCGTTCATCTATGAACCGAAAAGGATGAACACCAACCGCAAAATGGTTGATGACACTACTATGGCCATTCATAAGGCTCACAAGCAGCTTCGCATGTTGAAGCAGCGTAGGAATCGATACTACGTGCATCCTGCGCAAGAAACCTCTACACCATCTTCCGTCAAATCAAGATTGACGTTTCCAGCCCAAATGCTGGGGGCATCCAATGATGCCCAACCCTCAATCAAATCGAGGCTGACATTCCCAGCCTCAAAGTCAAAACCAACTTTTTCAGCCTCAAGGCTGGGGGCACCTAATGTTGCTCCGCTGAAACCAAAACTCCGTCGAGAGATGCATGCAAGCACCTCTCAAAACTCAAGCAAAGAGGGATCAAATCAAACCCCTTGAATTCTGAGAAGACCAACCAGTGTACATAATTGGCTGGGGGTACGAATCGATCCGCATCCCTCCAACACTGGAAACTTGACAATATTGGCTCCAAATGCCACTCACAAGAAGCGAAGGGTCGCTAAAACATACCCTAAGCAAGAAGAAGAAACGATGGTCTTCATGATAACCACTAGCAAAGACCTCGAAGAGGAAGACAACCATTCTGCTAACCCCACAGTATGCATGGTGAGAAAGGGGAAAGATCCCATTGTCGAAAATCCGAGTGACAATGAGGAAGAGTCTGACGCAGCATGTCTTCCTCCCATAAATGCCAAGCCCAAAATCGTAAGTGGCTCAGATGTAGGTCATATGAATGGGCCCGCATTGGGTAACTTCCATACCGTCTTGGCAACTTCCCCATGTGCTGGTGAAAGTCAAACCGGTGCGCAAACGCAAGAACAAATGTTATCCGCCTTCAATCAAATGCAAGCTGAGATACAAAACCTTAGGGCTGAAGTACATCAAGCCTATGAAAGGGAACAAAGGTTGGTAGCTGAAATCCGAGAGAAAGGCCTCGCTAACTTTGAACTCGAAAGAGGAGAAACATCAAATCGGTCCAGCCCCGTAAACGGGCTCGAAAGACCAGAAAGACCAAACCCTCAAGAAAGTCGTAGGGTACATTGGGAAGATGAAAGGCGAGAAACCTCCCCAACCTTTACTGCGATTGATGTTCAAGAAATGATCAGCCGTCAATTACGAGAAATGAGGATCGCCCCAAAACAAACAACATTACGAATAGGGAAACCGTACCCTCCCGAATTCGATGTACCAAAATACCCCCCAACATACACTGTTCCCTTATTCTCCAAGTTCTCCGGAAGTGGAATAGATGAGACTGGGCCAGAACAACACGTCAGCCACTTCATGATTCAATGTGGAGACTCTTCAAGGGAAGAAGCATTCCTTTGCCGCCAATTCGCTAGGAGTCTTTCAGGGCCAGCATTCCAATGGTATTGCTCTTTGGAACCAGGAAGTATAAGGTCCTGGGACCAAATGGCGCGTGCCTTCATAAATAGGTTTGCCACTGCGAGCAGTCCAATAAGACTAGCCGATTTAGCATGGGCCAAACAAGGGCCAAACGAAACTCTTCTGGCATACATCAACCGCTGGAGAAATATGAGCAACAAGTCGAGCCATCCTATACCCGAAAGGGAGGCAGTTGATTTGCTCATAAGAAGTACATCCGGCAAAATGAGAGAAATGTTAATCGTTGCCAACCCCAACAGTTATCAAGATCTGGTAGACACCGTATCTAGATTGGGGCAAACGGATATAGAAGAGAAGTCATCTACTTCCTTCAAACCAAGAAGAGACTTCCCAAAGAAAAAGGAATCGAAAACGGTATACGCCGTCAAAACCAATAAAGCCAACAAAATCGAAAACAGCGATTCTGACTCTTCTGATGAAGAGACAAGGCAAGTCGATAACCAGCCCGCTCAGCTAGTTCCTCGCGATAACCAAAATAGTCGTTACCCCAAATCATTGGAAGAACAAAAAGGCAAGAAATACTCCTTTAAAAGGGAGAAAACAGCAAAAATATTTAGACAAGCCTTGGAGGATGGTATGGAATTGCCTCCAAGCAAGCGCCCCGATCAGGCAGATAAGGTTGATCACCCCAACTATTGCCTATACCATAGGGTAATAGGCCATAAGATAGAAGACTGTTGGGTCTTTAAAGACCTGATAGAAAGAAGAATTCGAGAAGGTCGCTTGCAATTAGCGCCAAGTGCCGTGCAACAACCCGCACCTCACGAACAAGTCAATGTTGTCTCTCATGTCGAGATGATTGAAGAAAAGGGGCCTGAAAGTCCCGTAAATGAAACATGGGAATTCCACCTCTTCAAGAAAACTAAAAAGTTGCTGAAACAGCTTCTGAAGGAGCCTCGAGTCAAATGGGATAGCAATTTAAACCCCACTGTGCCAAGGCCCCCAAAACGGGTCATCCATCATAAACCAAACAAGAATGGCAGCCAGAAGGGCAAGAAATCGCCCAAACCAACAGAGTTGCCTACACCTTCTGAAATCCAAAAACACATACAAACCCTAGAGAATCATAAGCAAGGTACCCCGCTACCATTGACCCTCTTAGACTTCCTAACGGAAAATGTATTGGCCTTAATGTTGGGCCTCAAAGCTGAGAAAGGGGAAACGAGTAAGGCCCCTAAAGAAGGAGAAAACAATGATAATGACCATGAGATGTGTAACGTGGTTGTCTATGGAGGAAGTTCCTCAAGTGACTCAGATGATGGTGAAGTCATCTTTGTCAAAACCAAGAAACCTGATTGCCATGCGGTGCTCCGCTCAGGTACATATATACCTGAGCGCCAACCGCCACAAGAAGATGAAATCGGGAGATCAAAGGCTAAGGCAAAAGGAAAAGAAGCCGTAGTACAAGATGAACCCACACCTAAGAGATACATGGTACAAGATTACAATATCCTCGCGCCGCTTAGAAAAATACCAGCTGCAGTTAGCATGTTTGATATCTTGATGATGTCCGCTGAAGTGAGAGAAGTGCTTATATATGCACTCCAAAACCCTGAAGAGTTTCAAGCACACTTCGCTGAAAAGAAGATGCAAGAAATAGCGCTAGTAGACAACAAAAACCCAACCATCACCTTCAACGATGATGATTTGCTCATAGGCACGCCTGATCACAATAGACCACTCTTTCTCACTGGTGAGTGGGATGGCCAAAAGATAACCCGCATGCTAATCGATCCGGGCTCCTCCATTAATCTAATGCCTAAGCGAACATTGGACCGTCTCACGTTGAGCGCTAAGTTCCACACAAAGGATAAGATCACTATACATGGGTTCAACCACAAAACGGAGCAATCCATGGGGGCCGTTAGCTTGCCTTTTGATATTGGTGGTATTCAGGAATGGATGAAATTCTACATCATCGATGCGAAAATCACATACAATGCATTGATAGGTCGACCGTGGCTACATAATAACAATGCCGTCCCATCAACTTTGCATCAATGTGTAAAGTACATAGAGGTCCACCGACTCAGAATATGATTCACCTCAAGAGAAGGAGGGTCATAGTAGCAATGGCCACGCAAAGCAAGGCAAATGCATGAATTGCGATGAAGTAGACGATTATTATGTCATGTTCAATTGCGACCGATGTACTAGGTACTCATGTACCGAATGCGCCACCGGAAGAAAGATAAATTCTGGGTATGACAAGAGGTTCTTCAATTGGTTTTGCACCTCCTGCAAGTATATCGTAGAGGATGAGAAACAAAAGAAGAAGGAAAAAGTCAAGCAAACTTCCAAGAGGAAAGGCGAAAATTCCAAATCTCACTCAAAGCATGGATCATCAAGGAGACCTAAGGATGGTGATTCGAGCGACTCTAGCATGGAAGCTACATGTTACATGGTAGAAGTTGAATCCGAACAAGAAGAATTCGAGTTTGGATATATAACCCATTGCGGCATCTGTGACCAAAAAGGAAATTCATGGGACATGTTTGAATGCAAAGAGTGTGGCAGTAGTCACCACCCTTCATGCGCGAGCCCAAAGGCAGCCATCGCCAACCACAATGACCCTCGATTCGATATCTACGAGTGCCCGAAGTGCATTTATCAACAAGTGCAAAAGGAGATAAGGGCGAGAAAGGAATTCAAGGATCAAGCCATAAAACCCAATTGGGTTGCAAAGGATATCGAAAGCGCTTCAAAGCAGGAATGGGACGAAGCCCATATGCCACAAAGGGCGAGAACCAATGTCGAAGCAAAACAAGAAATGGTCCACATGCTTGGCCCATTTGATGAATATACGAAAGGGCAGCTTGTGTGGGTTGTCAAAGAAACATCAAGGTCACAATCTATCAGATTCTGGGGCCCATATTTAGTGGATCAAGTCTTGGAAGGGTACCGATACAGGCTGATAGATAACGAAAACAAAGAGCCCGTTAAATCAATCAGCGGTCGTTATCTAAAGCTCCATCAGGAGGGTGATACACCAAGCAACCTCTGCCAAGAATACGAAAGTGACTCGTAAACCGTCACTTACAAAACCACTCCCACTACAGCCATGATGGAGGCAATAATGCGCAAGAAGGGGTATGTCGGGTATCGATGCACCCGAAAGAGAGATGATATATATACCCCACCCTTGGAGGAAGTCGACATCTCTAGGTCACAAACTTCCTCAACCTCAATCAGACCCTGCGCTAATGGCTGCTCAAAGGACAATTCCCCACAACTGGGAGACCATGGCGCTCACGCCGACGGTAAGAATGGGATATGGCCGATATCCAGGCCCGGGTTCTCTCGCCGTCGACCTCCCCAACAAGGAGGCACTGCCACAAGAGAGTCGATGGTTATGGCGATCCATCTTCATCTATGTCACTGAAGGAAGGAAAACCGGGTACACCAAATACCTCCTCGGTCACTACTTCTCAAACCAACTCAACTGTGAGTTCTCAAGCCTGATCATTGAGGAAGTCGACGAAATCGAGGCCGACTACATACTCATATGTCCAAATGACGACATAAAAAGGGGCATCCTTTCGTTGGGCTCGCTCACCTTAGAAGCCGATGTCCCCGGTGTCATTCCCACCGATGTCCGAATGATAGGATGGACTTCTAGCCAAGGGGGCTATGACAACCCCCTCAATTACCGTGCGCGCATAAGACTCCGCAAGGTATCTCTACACTTATGGAATTCTACTGATATTCATACTTTGGTGGCAGGATTCGGGTATCCTCTTAGGATCGCCCCATATTTCTCCAACAACAACTATAGCACGCTCAGACTCCTGATCGCTTGCGGGCCACCCAATACCATCCCGCATCAGTTATGGCTAACCGTTGATCCCATCCGCAAAATTGTGGATGTGGAAGTCGAAGGTTGGGATGAAAATAATGGAGACATGCCTCCGCCCGATGATGCATAAAGCTCCGTCAGCAAGCCTCCTCCACCACCAGCGCCAGAGAATCCAAAATCCCCTGAGTCACCTAACCTATCACTGGCCTCTGAACCAACCACCTCAGGCAAGGACAGGAGACCCGCCAAACATGTGGGGCCCAAGGCCGCTCTTACTAACAAGGGGCAACAAGTCGCTTATGTTAAATGCGTTTAAGAGTTGATTTCCCTTTCTCATGAACAATGCTTATATTTGCTTGATGATGGTGTGTTTATGTTTGAATGCTTGTATATATGGTTGCATGAACTGAGAATCCCGCGAGATCTCCTCCTCAAATTCTACTCTACGATTTCCAAATTTTAAGATTGAAAACTCCACAAATATCCAAAATTCCAATAAACCTAAATTCTAAGATCCACAAATAAAACATTCCAAATAAAATTCCATGAATACCCAAAAGACCAATAAGGCCTAAATTTCAATATCCTTAAATAAAATGTCCCAATGCCTATGCATGAACAAAAATCTCTACGAATAAAAGGACCAAATCGTGGCATGAGTGAAATTGTCTCGAGCGAAAAGTGAGGTCCCCCCCAACTACCCACAAAATCCATAAAGGCCTCTCGCCACAAAATGGGTTTTGTTAAGTTTGTACCCTTAAACAATTAACACTGGCAAAGTTTGTCCAGCCAGTTCTGAATATGGACAAACAAGTTTTATATTTTGTACTTTGAACAAAATATGGGCTTTGGTGTTGTGCCCATTTGAAACAACTATCACTGGTTTTGTCTTTCCTCCCAGTTTGAAAAAAGGAGAGACAAGGTTTCTTCATTGTCCTTTAAACAATGGAGTGCCTAATGATTATATCTCAAATAAAATCAAAAGATTAAAGAAAGTGGTCGTTTAGACTATTTAAATTCTGAAGGCACAAAATTCCTTTTAAAACAAAGTTTTCAAAACAATGGTGTTCGCATTTCCCGCGATACCCTCGCCTAAGGATTGATGCCACATAGGCTATTCAAGAAGGCATGAGAGGAGTGAATAAGGCGCCACCCTCAAACAGGTGCATGCATGCACCTAAATCCCACTACAGTATAAAACGAGTGGAGAGATGTAAGGCCCACAAAGGAAGCCTCAAGCACAAAATAGGCTTTGTCAAGATTGTGCCCTCAAAACAATTGTCACTGGTACGCTCGTCTAGCCAGTCATCTAAAATGACGAGCAGGCTTTATATATTTGTGCCGAACAAAATAAGGCTTTGATGTTGTGCCTAGGCCACGTGAGCACTAAAACAATTATTATGGCCCAAAATAAGAGAAACTGAGAACCCCAAAGGCAGTAACCCTAATCGGGTTCTCACCAAACTAATCTCTGCAGAAGCAAGCCTCGAGCCAAGTCAACATCCATGAATGATATACTTATAGACCAATGCCCCACGGGCCACAATCCAAACTAGGATTTAAGAACAAAAAACCCTTGACTCCAAAGACTAAAACCCATAATTTGGCAAGTAAACACCCCAAAATCCCATGAATGACAAGCGAATACCATAAGACCCAAACATGATTTGGCATACCCCATTGACATACGTCCCACGGGTGACAGCTGAACCCAAAACCAGAGAATACCTTTCGAGCACTAGAATGAAACCTATGACAAGCAAGCTAAGCTTCACTCGTAAGAGAAGCGCCGCTTCACTATGTCGCATCAATCTCATGGAGATGCATAAACATTTAACCTTAACGGGTTCCGTATGACCAATGAAGCCTCTGAGCAGAACGGTTTTTACGCAGTCATACATGCTGGGGTTGCCTTTTTTGTGGGGGCAGCATGAATGAAGATTCGACCTTAACGGGTTCCGTATGACCAATGAAGCCTCTGAGCAGAACGGTTTTACATAGTCACACATGCCGGGGTAGCCTTTTTTGTGGGGTTATCGTGTGTGAGAATCAGACCTTAACGGGTCCCGTATGACCGATGTCACCCTTAAGTGGAACGGTTTTTACGTAGTCATGCATGCTGGGGTAGCCTCTTTTGTATGGGCAGCATGAATGAATGTTCGACCTTAACGGGTCCCGTATGACCGGTATTACCCTTAAGTGGGACGGTTTTTACGTAGTCATACATGCTGGGGTAGTCTCTTTTGTGTGGGCAGCATGAATGAAGATTCGACCTTAACGGGTTCCGTAGGACCAATGAAGCCTCTGAGCAGAACGGTTTTACATAGTCACACATGCCGGGGTAGCCTTTTTTGTGGGGTTATCGTGTGTGAGAATCAGACCTTAACGGGTCCCGTATGACCGATGTCACCCTTAAGTGCGACGGTTTTTACGTAGTCATGCATGCTGGGGTAGCCTCTTTTGTGTGGGCAGCATGAATGAATGTTCGACCTTAACGGGTCCCGTATGACCGGTGTTACCCTTAAGTGGGACGGTTTTTACGTAGTCATACATGCTGGGGTAGCCTCTTTTGTGTGGGCAGCATGAATGAATGTTCGACCTTAACGGGTCTCCATATCGCCGGTAGCCTTTTTGCGGGAGCGGCGTATGAATCATGAGAATAGAAAACCGAACCCAAGCCAACTGAAGACGTTTGATCGCTTAGAACCCGATTGAATAGACGCAGAAGGCTTGAGGTACAACTTGAGTCCAATGAAAATGCCTTGTCGCTTAGAGCCCGATGGGGGAGATTCAGAAGATTCAGGATTGAGCCCTGACTTTACAAGTATATCTGGTCGCTTAGAACCCGATTGGAGAAAACTTGAAAGGTTAAGGAGAAAAACCGAGTTAAGCAAGTTTATTCGATCGCTTAGAACCCGATTGGAGAAGACTTGAAGAACTCGTAGACAAAAAGAGAAAGAAGGAGAATGAGAAAGAAAACCAATTTAGACGAGTTTATTTAATCGCTTAGAACCCGGTTAGAGAAAATTCGAATAAATCAACCAAAAAGAGAAAGAAGGAGAATGAGAAAGCTACAAAAGCAAACATCGACTGCAAATACGTATATCCAAGCATAATCAACCAAAACCACAATACACATACAAAGAGTGAGCTCGAAAGCACCCTCTTACAAACCATACAAAAGTAAAGTCTACCCTAAATGAAAGTGCCTAAAAGCAGAAGGCACGTAAGGCACGATGGCTGAACATGGCTCCACAACCACAGGAACATCATGGGGGCAGTCGATAACCCCTCCTGCTCCAATGCTAGATGAGCCTGCTGTGACTAAATCTGGCCCTGTGAATAATACAGGGATGGGTTGAATACACAAAACCTGCAAGTCAAGAAAAGGGATAATGGAAAGAGGTTTGAAGGAAGTAATTGTACCTGAATGACCAGTCATCTGGACTGAAGGGAGCTCCTCCTTTCTTCTCTTCTTCTGCTTCCTGTTGCATCTCTTGGGCCCGGAATCAGGCCTCAAGAAAACTCGGGCTGGCACGTCACACCTGACTACCTGCTCGGGCATGGAAGAAGCCACTATAGAAAAAAGGGAAAAGCAAGGTTAATATGAACGCAAAACCCGTATGCCAAATTAAAGAAATAGAAAGATGTCATACCTGCCCTAGATATGGCGGAAGAGTCAACGCCAGGAGGAGAAAGGCGACTATCACGACTCTGAAGGTCAGGGGCTCTCTCCAGGAAAGGAACCTGACGCCTCGTTAAAAGGCTCTTCCTCCTAGTGCGAACCATCTCTAAAACCAAATCCTTATCAGGAACCTGGCACGACTGAACCATGTCATAAAACCACTTCTGATAAGCAGCACTGAATACACCAACTCTCGAAGTAGAAGGTATAGTGAACCTCACACGAGTGTCAGTACGAAAGGATGGACTCCCAACACTGTGCAGCTCCAACCAAATCAGCTGCTATGAGACTGCCAGTCCAAACCATGGCAGGGATGTCCTGATCAAACCCAAACTGTCGTGCGCAGCGATGGGGCATGTAAGGCTCCAATATAACTCGATCACCCAAACGAAGAGGTAGAAGCCCATGCCTGAGACTAACCAGAAAATCCAACTTCCTGGAACCTCTCCTTAAACCCCCAGGGCATGTCTCGCTCCAAACCCTATCCAAAAGATCCAAATCTCCACGCCTAGGGTTGCGACGAAAAGTCGCCCAACTCTCTGGTGATCTAAGAAAACCTCTACTGTGCAAGAAATAGTCACGAGCCAGCCTAAGGGTCAAAGGAGTATGTCTAACTCCGGCAATCCCTGCTAAAAGGGGTAAATCAGCCCTCATCCTCTCACTCATCGAGGAAGTGTACAAACCGGGCCAATAAATGTGAGCCCAACCCATCAAGAAATGAAAAGGAACCACCTCATCACAATGCGAAGGATCCTTTGAAGTGGATAAGATCCTCATGCACCTGAAAATGTTGGCCAATGCGGGAATAGCCAAAGAAACCGCCTCGCCTCTCGCCAAATTGTTTGCCATGATAAAACAATCTGGTCGAATGACACCCGCCGGCTGACTAGGGATCACAAAGCAACACAACCACCAAGCCAGAAATGCTGTCAGGTAGGCCTCAGCACCCAACCTCTCGCGAGATGCGCTGACTGGGGTGAATCTCTCGTCAGTATGAAATATCTCCTCTCTGCCTGTACCAAATGGATCGTAGGGATGCGCAAAAACATGAACAGGATAACGGATCGCATCACTGAAATACGTGATCCATCTCCTAAAATTTACCTCCCCAGCATAAGAAAGCTCATGGTAGACATCAAAAACCCGCTGAAGAGATATGGGATGACGCCGACTACCGTCTGGCAGAAGCTCCGAAAAAGTCCCCTCTAAAGGGAGGTACTCATCATAAGGGATACCAAAAACAGGTAAACCTGTCAAGTGGCGCATCTCTGCAGGAGATATGGTGAGCTCACAATCCTCCAAAATAACAGTGTTGGAAACATAGTTCCATCGCTCCACCATACTCTGGAAAAAGAAGGGATCCCAAGTGTACTCAAAAAGGGAGAGAAATACCGCCTCATAAATCCCTACCTTGTTCAAAGTATCAGCCTCGTTCTGTAAGATGACCCTCACCCAATCAACCAAAAAGGGCATCTGCACGAGGCTCCCGGGTATGAAATCAGCAGATGCCCAAGGCACCTTCCGCCGACCCAACATCTCAGTGACAGGCAAATGTAAGGGATGAGGAGCCCGATCTCTGGTAAAAGGATGCAAGCGTAAGCCACGTACCTCTCGAAGGTGCGACACGCTCAAAGATCGCTTGAACCTGGCAGCGGTCCCTGCAGTGAGGAAAGTATCTGGCGTCCAATCATCCGGGTCATTCTGGAGGCGCTGGCCCATAGAGAAAGCAGAAGCCGGCATAGACTCACACCGAGTAAAAGGTACCCCTGCAACAAAAATAAAGTCCCATCAGACTTTGCCGAACCATACTACCTTACCGACACCAGATAAATTCCTTACTCAGTAGCAACCCAATGAAAATTTAAGCAAATTCCGACTGTTTTGTCAAGGAATTAAAGGCAACACACCCCTACCATGTAAGTGCAAGTGTATGAGAAATAAAAGAAAGTGTACCTCGGTTACGAGACATGACTGAAGATGATGATCAAAATCAGCTTCCAAGCTTTAGCACCCACCTAGGCTTTGAACATTTACAAATAAGCATAGAAATATGTTAGTTCAGAGTTTAGAATAATCGAAGCATGGTCCGAAAAGACCCTAAACTAAAATCTATGGAGAAAACATGGTCCGAAAAGACCCTAAACTAAAACCCACAAAGAAGCATGGTCCGAAAAGACCCTAAACTAAAACCCATGAAGAAAGAATAGTCCGAAAAGACTTTAAACTAAAGCATGGTCCGAGAAGATTTTAAACTACAACCAAAACCAAATCCTAACCAAGCATGGTCCGAAATGACTATTAAACTACACCAATAGTCTAAGAAGACTTTAAACTACACCAATAGTCTAAGAAGACTTTAAACTACACCAACAGTCCGAGAAAACTTTAAACTATAACCAAAACCAAATCCCGACCTGATATAACCCAAGAAGACCCCGAGATACAGCTAAAACCAACCCTGGTTAGCCAAAGGCCCCAAAGAGAAGCACAAGAGACAAACTGGATCAAAACCCGAGATTATGCCTACAACCGGAAGGCCATTTTATCTAAACTCTCAATTTTGCAAGTTACCCGCATGGTTCCCATACTAGATCAGAGATGAATGCTCCTGTCTGTAGTTCCTCCTCGGTTAGACAGGTTTTCCCCAATGAATGTGAGTTTGGAGTACAGTCACTGTCTGAAGCCCCCAATGTATGAGCAAGGGACCGATTGCTCAGACAAACCCCGAAGAACGCACATTCAACCCTTACCCAACCATGCAAGTATTAGCGAGATGAGATAAAGATGACATACCTTTTTGAAGTAGATGTGATCGAATAAGATGATCAGACCCGCTTCCGAGCTCAATGCCCAATGTGGAGTTCAAATACCTGAGATTCAAACAAGAAGAGCAACTCAGAAAGAATTCCATGAAGTTCAAGAGGAACACTGGGGGAACCTGGCTAAGTTGTTCAATCATAAGGTCTTCACACCCCACCCAGGTGGGGGGCATTTGTTTGACCCTAAAAAGTTGTTACTTTAAATTCAACATTGTGAGTAACTAGCTTTTGTTTGAGAAAATACCAAGACCACACATGGACCCCTGAAATAAGCTAAGTGCAGCATATTAAAATTCTTGGTGATATTCTCTATATGGAACCTTGAATTTCGATAAGCCACACAGTCAAAATTACAAAGGAAATAATTTTCTACAACTTAAACAATGCATGGATAGCTTTCTGGGTGCAAAATATGGTGACACCTAAGCAAACCGAGCTTTGGAACTGTTCTGAGTGCAAGTTGGGGATACCAGACGCATCTGGCAACACGGGACCTGCTCATCAGTGACTCAAAGCGATTTTGCGCCAAACCAACTTGGCAAATGAGCACGGTGTACCAAGATAAAGCATGATACACCGAGTTGTCAGTGATTCGGTCCATGATATACCATGACTAAGCAAATACAAGCGCTAGGCGCTGGGTTAATTCAAACGATATTCGACCCCTTCGTTTTACATACTCCCGGTGCTCCAAGCACCACGCAAAATGCGATATACGGTCTACCGAGCACCAAGTGCAGTTAAAGGAAAATGAGATATAAAAGATGGAAGGCCTTAGGTAAGAAAGAGGCTGACTTCCGGGCCCCACCTTGTCAGTTTCTCCTTCCTCTCTTCTATTGCAATTCTCAACCGAAGTGCAAGCCAAGAACCTGAGCTAACTGGGGACGAATTGCATGAATACTCGCTTGAAGTCGATAGAATGCCTCATGCTCTAATCTCCTCTGCCCTCTCTCAGACCCGAGCACCTTTATTCTCTCTCGATTCAAACCCGGATAAATGAAGGTGTAGCAAAGTGGTTCGACCAAAATGGCTAAAACCAAAGACTGAGAACTTGACCAAGCCCCCTTATATGCCTCACGACATCACTGGAAGTCCCAATTTAATGCAATATGCATTGAATCGGGTCTACACCCGAAACTAAAATAGTGCAATTCGGGCACAGTGAGAAGGTGACGAATTAACTCTCAATAAGGCTTGATATGCTCTAGGACACATTAAGGAGCGTAGGGCGATGCTAGGTGTCATGTTTTCGGTGGCCAAAGCATAAGAGACAAAGAAAAAGGATGTTAAGACACGGTGCACCGCCGGTGCGACACCAATCGACCTATACAGCTGTCCATTGACTGGCTGGTCCCTAGGGACACGCGTCCCTCATCCCAGGCAACATGACAAAAGAGGAATATCCTCTCCAAAGGTGCTGGAGCGCGTGAACCAAAATTTCCATTTGGAGGCCGGTTAATTAAAGGCTAGGATGATGCTCTCTGCGCATGAAATCAATCCAAAGGTCATAAATGACCTAAATCAAGATTAATGAGATGTATAAGTACTATTGGATGATCTCCTTCCAGCAAAGCACCCGAAAATGAATGGATTAATCAAGACCATGCATCAAATACCTGGCATGCATGATGATAGCCACCTCAGCAGAACCCTAAACCCTAGGCCCATGCCTGCCTTATATAAGGCACCTCAAATGAATGCTAGATAGACATCTTCTTCTCCAGAAAACCCTCTGTGCAAGAATCAAGAGAGAGACCTCCATTTTCAAAGAGAGTTTAAGTTAGAAGTTTCAAAGTTTCAAGCTTTTTAGAAAGGTAATCAATACCTTGAAAAATGTAAGCTCAAAACTGAGCAATGATCTGTATATATGTTATTTTAGTCGAAATAAAGGGTTTTTGTTGATGGCTTTCTTGTTCTTTGCTTGATCTTGTTCTCATCTTCTATTTCCTTTTTCTTTTACTCTCAAAACCATGGATGTGAGGGCTATATAATTTCTAGTTCATCTTAGGATGAGGAAAAACAAAAGAAATATATAGCTTGATGATCAATAAAAATGTTTCATTTCTTCTTTTGCATCTTCTTTCCTTTTAAAGCAAAGAAATATATATATAGATGTACATAATAAAAATGTGTTACTTGCATCTTTCTTGTTTTATTGGTGATCTTTATAAAAATAAAATACAAAAAATGTCGAAATTTATCATTTTTCTTCTTTGCTTTTCTTTTCCTATCTTCTCTTTTCCTTATTTCTCCTTCTTTCTTTTGTTTCCCCTTTTCTTTATTTTATATTGCAAAGAAAAATAACAAAACACATAATCACATCAATATAAATAATATGTATATTAAAAGTGACATTTTCATATTATAAGAAATATAAAAGGAAGAGATATCAAAGTTGATGTTTAGCTACATCCTTTGAATATCAATTTCTTATATAATTCTTTTAATATAAAAATTAAATTAAAAGTGCATAACAAGGTGAAAAAGGGAATTTAAATTATTGGCATGATGGGGATTGATGTTTAACTACATCTCCCTAATTGTGCCATTTTGAACTTTTTAAAGGACTTCAATGCATAAAAGAGAAATAAAAGGAGTAATATGTGAAGAATTGATGTTTTACTACATCTTTTTCCATATTATGAATTTTATTACTTTTAAGATGACTAGATGCATAATTACTAAAAGGAGAGGGCAAATGAGAAGAGGGAAATTTCAATCCCCATGACATGATGCTCAAAGATCCTTTTACATAAATATGCAAATGACCAAGGACCTATATGCATAATTTTTATTGCTAGCAAATGACATATGTGATGCTAGTACCCCTTTTATTCTTCCTTGATACAAGCTTTCATTCATAGCATATAAAGATAAAGCATCATGGTTAATAGAATAGCATAAGCACAGAAAAATACCAAAATGACCTGTTGGTATAGATCAGCCAGTGCAGGCTGATCAAAAAACCAAATCAAAAATCTGTTTGAATAGGAAGATAGAGGGCACAAAAACAATCAATTTAGACTCAAATTTTGCATCTTTCTGATTTTTCTGCTATTTTCTAGCCATTTTCAAAGTTGGATGTCAGAAAATGAGAAAACTGCAGCATGTACATTTGCATTTACACCCTCTGTCTTTTGCTTCTCTTAAAAATAGAAATAAAAGGCATAAAATTCCCAAACTTCATACATTTATTCCTGAGATGTTGTGCTACAAGAATATCACGAAATCATGCATGTCACTTAATAAAATTCATGAGAAATTCATGTTTCTTTCTCAAACCCGAAACCCATTAATGAAGATAAATACCCAAATCAGATTCATACCCAATACTAGTCCCTCTCAAGCTTGATACCTCTCCAAAACCTTCCAGAAATGCTTAAACTATAACACTTTGACCTCCAATGCACTTCCCAAATCGAGATACCCTATGTCGGTACCAGTCCGATACCGAACCGAGAAACCAAAATCCAGAAAGTACCTAAACTTCGATGAAATTAGAAATTGAAGGTACTCGAGGCATCCTCATGTTCAAACGATGCTAAATGAACAATCAATTGAAGAATAAAGCAAGAAAATCAATGAAACCCGATTAAAATCTCAACCGGTACCGAAGGTGCTAGCCTGGCCATACCACCGCCTCTGGCGCCCTACCACTGCCGAGGATGCCATCAACACACTCCTACCCCCTAGGCGACCCCGACGATGCCTTCCTTCAACCTTGCCGTGACCGAGAACCCATCGGAGCTGAAGAACCCTAGCCCCGGCGAAACCCCAGCTCATATCAAGCCAAGCACGAATTTTAAAGCACCAGGAACCATTTGATCTCGGCGCCAAAATATAAAATTCAAACGAAAATCCAAATCTTGATGCAAGGGAAAGATCCAAGGGTTCAGCGCCAAGGTTCAAATGAATAAATAATTCTCTGCCAGAGGGGCCCACATGTCGGAACAAACCGAAACCCGAACAAACTCCCAAAACTTCTGCACGAATTCTAAAGCTCATCCCAAGGCTTATAACCCAAATCTCTTGACTTGCACAGATCCTGAAGCACTATGAGTTTCCTGCACATATCCTAAAGGCTCAAACACCAATCTTAAAGCCCAACTTGTAATCTCAAAGCCCAGAAATGATAAAAAGAAGGATATTTCACAAGAAGGTCCCTCTGACAAAACTCCTTCACAAAATAGTCCTTGGATATTCGCAAATAGGCCCCTGGCTGCCTAAAATCTCTTCAAATAGATTCTTGGAAGCTCAATTCTCACTTCAGACCTTGCCAAAAACCCAAATTACAAACCTTAGCCCCTCCCTCTTTACAAATAGGCCCTTGGAAAGTTTTAAACCTCACAAATAAGCCCTTTTCAGCCATAACTTCTTCATTTCAAACCCAAATCAATTCAAACCAGTTCCTAATGAACCCAAATCGAGTACCTCACATTTCTAGATAAAAATCAAACATAATTAGACACTACATGACATGTTAACTGACCAAAATATCCTTTTCTCCATTCTTAAATCACTTTCTTTTAAATGAGACATAAATGGAGCGCAAGTACACTTTCTCAAATACAAATAAATTTGTAAAATGAATAAAAGTATATAATAAATGTATTTTAATACTCCTTGCATCTCCTGCACACATGTTTAATTAAAGTACCTAAAAACAACGATAATCAAACAATAAGATCAAGTACACAAATCTGCTTTTTCCCTCTTAGCCCCTTTATTCAATTCACAGCAAATAGGCTACAAATCTCGGAATGAACGAGGTGTTCAGTATGGCTTGGAAGGGTCATCTGATGTAATTAACAACGGGGGCTTGCGCCCGCTGGGAGTTAAACGTCCCCACAATCATTAAACTCTCTCGATGGACTGATTATGAATCGTAGGTCTGTCGAGGGTGAACCGGAAGGAATAGCAGAAAGAAAGAAATGAATGTTTCAAGTTCGATGTTCTTTAACAAATCGAGAGCATTGAACTATGAGACATTCAAATACATGTGCACACACATCTTCCATACCAGCTGTACTTTCTGCGCCCTACACGACCATAGAGGACGTCAACTGCGCATGATCTGACCTGGATGCATCTGCGTGGCATGTGTGCGGTACCTCATTCTTCGTGATGGCCCAAGTATTACCAAAGCCTGTGGCCCTCGCAACCAACCTCCACTTGCACTTGTTGCTCTGGCACTTAAACCTCAACCTTGTTCTGTC
Source organism: Carex parvula (assembly GCA_025461045.1). NCBI lineage: Eukaryota > Viridiplantae > Streptophyta > Magnoliopsida > Poales > Cyperaceae > Carex > Carex parvula. The sequence goes on from JAJGRW010000568.1 coordinate 209,472, forward strand.
GCTGTGTGTCTGTATGATCTCGATATTTTTCTCTATGTGCCAGTGGTGGATTTTTTCTTTCATTTGATCCTTGTCGTTGTACGTCATCCCCTCAGAAACCATTGTTCTTTCTCCAACCTAATTGAAAATTCAAAAAATTTAAATTATTATATTTTCAAAGAAATAAAAAATTCATATAAGTTCAAAAACGAACCTCTGAACCCGCAAAAAAAATGTGGTCAGCCTCTTCAAACCCCGAAATGTCATGAAAAGCTGGAAACGGGTGTCTCTCTCCACGACCCGATATCAGCCACTTTCGCATACCCAGCACGGGACAATTGTCTTCCTCATCACTGTGATCTATTGTCTGCCCACCGTCGTCACTAGCGTCCCAATTTCCTCTGCCTCCCGTTCTTCAGGATCCTCGTCTGTATTGTCAGTATAATAATGTGGTTCTGGAGTTTCAGATCGGTTCCGGCTAGAGCTGGGGATGGAACCCGAGATCGGCCCCGTCTAGAACCAACCCCCACGGATGGGGACCGACTAGGACCAGCCCCCGTGGATGGGGACCGACTAGGACCAGCCCCCGTGGATGGGGACCGACTAGTACCAGCCCCCGTGGATGGGGACCGACTAGTACCCGCTAAATTTAGGGCCCGAGTAGGACCCGTCACTGACTGATCCATGCCCCGACTAGGGCTCTGTGTACGGTTCTGTCTAGGGTTCTGTCTACGGTTCTGTCTGGGGTTGGCAACCACATATAACTCTAGGAACTTGAAAGGTGTTGTCAAATTCAATGTCATTTGGGTATACAACCCCCAACTGCTATCGTCTAGTACAGGGAGTTGTTGGAACCATGTTTGGTTGCCTTGGCCAATATTAATTCTGGCGGAAATTACCAGTTCGTAATAATTCGGGTCAATACCAAGTTCCTGGTACACTTCCCTAGTTATACCGGTGAAATCTAAATCCGAGCCGATATTGAATATTTTCTGGGGTTGGGTACTATAATAAGCACCATTCTGCCCTTGTAATACTTCACCACCAAAATAACAAGCAATTCCAATCATAGTTACCTGAATTACAGAACAAACCCAACATTTAAGAAATTTACAAAAAATTAAAAAAGTAATTAAATAATTAAAAAAATATAAAGGACTAGAGTGAAAAAAACTTACTCTTTGGTCTTTGCGAGAATGTTCTTTGCTGCCTGCTGCCTTGGGTCGAATGGAATGAGCACAGTATACTGAGTTGGTGCCTTAAAGGCAGAACAGGCTGGTGCGCCAACCCATTCCGCGCACCAGCCTATTTGGTGCGCGAACTGGGTTAGCGAGGGTGGTAGAATTGATAAGGGCCCCAACAGAGTGGTAACGATTTAATTTGGATTTTTTCTTATGGTAACAATAAAAATTTTGCTCCCTGGAGCCTGATTTTCAATCCTACCACCCTCGCTAACCCAGTTCGCGCACCAAATTGGACAGTGCGCGGACTGGGTTGGCGCACCAGCTGTTTTGCCGAAACCATTTCAAAAGACACTGCCACTTTATTTTATAGTTTATGGGGGCCCCACCTCTTATTGTTTATAACTTTCCAACAAATAGAGAGAGGAGAGAGAAGGTAATATGGGCCCACCTTCAGTTTTTAATAAGTTTCAAATGAGGAGAGAGAAGGTAATATGGCCCACCTCTATTTTTTAATAAGTTTCAAAGGAGGAGAGATCGGACAGTGTGAATCTAAAGTAAAAAATTGGTCCACCTCCATTTTATGTTTCATACGGATCTACATTATTTTAATAAGTTTTAAAGGTAATACGGAAACGGAAAAAGTGGTGCGCCAACCCAGTCCGTGCACCTAATGCGCCAACTCAGTCCGCGCACCGTCCAATTTGGTGCGCGAACTGGGTTAGCGATGGTGGTAGGATTGAAAATCAGGTCCCAGGAGTGGTATTCATTTAATTTGATATTTCGGGGTGTCAACTAAAAAAATTTCGGTGTAAAGGTGACATGGTGGCATGGTGCATAAATTTTCTGTGGAGATAATTTCATAATAAAATACTTACTTTTGAACATTAAATTAGGTATACTCAGTTACTTACACATTGATTAATGATAAAAAATAATTTATTTTCAGTTATATGATTAAATTTGATAATAATTAATAACTTGACATGACTTACAAACCTTGAAGAGCTCAACCTCACAAATTGATAAATAATAAGAAATAAAATACTTTCAGTATATGATTAAATTTTATAGTTCTTAATAGTTATTCCAATGATTAAAAATGTATAATAATAAATTTTTTTACTTTAAATATCAATTATCTTTATTAAATTGAGTGTATATATTTAATTGGACGAGAGCATCAACATTGTCACGTTGACCAAGTCCTGGAATGATTCCAATTGTGACATATAGCCTGGGGAGAAGGGCTAATTAATGAGAGGCTGTTTTGTGTTCTGTAAAATAATGCAAGATCAAACCCTAACTCATAACTTTATAGAGAGAAAGAGAACTCGATATGCAAGTGAATGTTTGTTTGGCAGACATTCACGTGGGCCCTACGCTTCCGATATTTCATATTTCTCTTCCTCAGTTTTGAAACCAAGCCGTGATTTTTATTTTTACCCAAAAAAATTTTTATTTTAATATAAATAACCACGTTTTTAAAAGAATTTTATTTCTATCCAAACCGCATATATTATTTGCGGCTTGAATTAACAATTCAGACCGCACAGAATATTTGCGGCTTAAATTAACAATTCAGACCACACAGAATATTTGCGGCTTGAATTAACAATTCAGACCGCACAGAATATGTGCGGCTTGAATTGTGAATTCAAACCGCACAGAATATATGCGGCTTGAAACGGCTTGAATTGTGAATTCATCAACTTTTTTTTATATGTTATGGTCGTATGAAAATTTCATTTATTATTTTATTAAATGGTAATTTTTCACCGATAATCCTAGAAATTTATTCACCGATAACCCTAAAGTTATTTTTATTACAAAGAATTATATTATAAAAACTTATCAATAATTTAATCATATTCCTCATGAAATACCATTTTCATTTATAATTGTCAATTAACAAATATATTTTGTTTAAATCGTATCAATGATATACAACCATTTACGTGTAAATCCAACCAACCCCACGTTATCGAGGGGTCTAGTCGAACCCAGACCCAATGTATACATTCCAACGTATGTTCAACACACGTTGGCCCATTTCCTTTAACTTATCCGTTACCTTTTACGTTCATTTCATTTAGCACTACACAAAGTCATGCTCAACACATCCTACTTACAAGTCTCATGATCGATATGAATAATCTTATTGCATTTCTAAACAAGCCAAAGGGATCGTTCGATTCAACATGCACAATTCCAAAATAAATAAATAACATGCACACAAAATGGTAAGTAACAATTTGACAATGTCCAGGAAACCCGTACCTGTTGTTGTGGGGTAGTTTACTCCTGCCTCTACGTTACTCCTTACTTCAGAACTCGGACCTAGACCATGTAACACGGTTTCTAAATTAATATTTATACATGTTTTTATATAGACATGTCTGTTGCAAAACTAATTTTTATTAAGTACAAAATCCGAATATCATTGATACGATTTAAACAAAATATATTTGTTAATTGACAATTATAAATGGAAATGGTATTTCATGAGGAATAGGATTAAATTATTGATAAGTTTTTATAATATAATTCTTTGTAATAAAAATAACTTTAGGGTTATCGGTGAATAAATTTCTAGGGTTATCGGTGAAAAATTACCATTTAATAAAATAATAAATGAAATTTTCATACGACCATAACATATTTCAAAAAGTTGATGAATTCATAATTCAAGCCGTTTCAAGCCGCATATATTCTGTGCGGTTTGAATTCACAATTCAAGCCGCACATATTCTGTGCGGTCTGAATTGTTAATTCAAGCCGCAAAAATTCTGTGCGGTCTGAATTGTTAATTCAAGCCGCAAATAATATATGCGGTTTGGGTAGAAATAAAATTATTTTAAAAACGTGATTATTTATATTAAAATAAATTTTTTTTTGGGTAAAAATAAAAATCACGGGAAACCAAGGTGACACTTTAAAAAAAAAAGGGGGGGATTTCATGTATATCCCTCCAAAAATTTCAAATTACGTAATTCTCCTCTTAAATTAATAATATCATATTGATCCTTCCAAATTTAAAAAATTCACAAATTTATTCAATTTATTGTTTTTTTTTATTTAAACTCATTTAAAATTTATAGAAATAAAATATGTGGAAGAAATATTCGATATCTCCATTATTATATTAAGTACATAGATGTGCTGATCCGCTAACGACTTTGATTAAAATATGAAATTTCACATTGAATATCAGTCATCCGATCAAATATTCTCATTATATGCATCTTTTTTATATTTTTTTACGTGTAGAAGTCTAAATTTATTTAGACATGTACTCGCCACACATACCCACCGCATGCAAATTGTACTATCTTTCTGATTGATCATGGTTTCTTTCTAATTCCTCAATGTCATTTAAGAAACTTTTGAATTGATTGGTAATTGATTGGTTATGTCTTCAGTTTTTTTTATTTTTTATATCATTTAATGAATGTTATTTGTCATTTTGTTTGAGATTTTTTTTTATGAAAATATGTCAAAAAGATAAAAAAAAAAATATGTCATTTAATATGTTATTTAAGAAATGTTATTTACGTGTAAATATTATTTACGTGTAATTGTCATTATAAAAATATTATTTGTCGTTTAGTCTAAATTTTTTATAAAAGTATGTCATTTTGTATGAGATTTTTTTTTTTGTTTTCTTATAATATATTCCTGCAGTGCATGCTTGTTTCAAGTCAACATCGATCAAAAAGGATTTGTTCTGAAATGTTACAGACGATTTGGAATAATGTTTTGAAAAGAAAGTGACTCTGCAAATTGCAATGGAGAGAAATAATTAGAAAAGATAGACTGAATGGGACCACAAAAGTTTACATGAATTTTCTTATTTTGTAATTTGTATAACATATTGGACGAACCAATTAAGACGAGTTTTTAAATATTTGTTGCTATAGTTGTGATGGCACCAATCACCATATATAACAATATAGTAACGTACAATTTGGTCCGTTCAATTGGGATAAAAAATGCACGATGCGTGTGACTTATTACCGACATTTTTATTAATATCCAAAGTTTAATACAAATTATTAATTATACCCAGAATCGGACCAATTATCGATATATACCCAAGCCGGCCATTTTATGGCCGGCTATGTAACCTCCTTAAGCCGGCCATTTTATGGCCGGCTATGTACCTTTTTTTTTTTTTTTTTAAACGCCAAAAACTCTATAAAAGACCACCCCTCCCCTTCAGTTTCTTCACACATCCCGAGGCATCTCTACTGTTGAGGTAAATTTTTTTTTTTTTATTATTTTTTTATTATGTTTTATTTTATATATTAATTAATTAGTTAATTATTTACTATTTAGTTAATTGTTTACTATTTAGTTAATTGTTTACTATTTACTTAATTGTTACTATTTAATTAATTGTTTACTATTTACTTAATTATTTACCATTTACTTAATTGTTTACCATTTACTTAATTCTTTACCATTTACTTAATTGTTTACCATTTACTTAATTCTTTACAATTGTTTACTATTTAGTTAATTGTTTACCATTTAGTTAATTGTTTACTATTTACTTAATTGTTTACCGTTTACTTAATTGTTTACCGTTTACTTAATTGTTTACCATTTACTTAATTGTTTACCATTTACTTAATTGTTTACCATTTACTTAATTGTTTACTATTTACTTAATTGTTTACCATTTACTTAATTCTTTACCATTTACTTAATTGTTTACTATTTACTTAATTCTTTACAATTGTTTACTATTTACTTAATTGTTTACCATTTACTTAATTGTTTACCATTTACTTAATTCTTTACAATTGTTTACTATTTACTTAATTGTTTACCATTTACTTAATTGTTTACCATTTACTTAATTGTTTACCATTTACTTAATTATTTACTATTTACTTAATTGTTTACCATTTACTTAATTGTTTACCAGTCAATTGTTTACTATTTAGTTACCTGACAAATGTTTACCGTTTAGTAACCTGACAATTGTTTACCATTTTCTAAAATGTAGTTTGTTTACCATGGCCTTTATTTCATTACACTATGGTGGGAAGATGCTTAATAGTGCACAAGGGGCGTATTACAACAAAGATGCAGCTCATTCATTAATGATTCCAGATGACATCTCACTTTTAGACCTGAAATCCATAGTTTACACACACACCGGTTACAACCCAGAAAGGTGCGACCTAGAATTGGCAACCCGATATTGCCATCCCTCCAGCGGAAAATTTATGGTTGCGAAACTGGTAGATGAGAGTACGTGGAGAGGCATGTATGGTTATTTGAGGTCAGAAGGGAATTTTCTAATAGAAATATTTGCTAGAAGAGTTCCGGTAGAGCCCGGGGTTGGAAGTTCGGGCTCTGGGTCAGCGGCACCACATTATACCCCACAACCAGAAACCTACAGACGTGACTCCACCTTACTCCTCAACGAACCTGACCCAGAACCCTACAACTACGTCACTCCACCAGCACCTCAACGAAGACACTCAGTTGCATCCCCACCTAGACACAATCGAGGCAGACCAAGACACTCAGTTTCAACCCCACCTAGATCCGTAAATGCCACTCCTTTACCGTTACCTCCAGTATCACCTTACCCCAGACCTGCACCAGTAGACGATGCAAGCTGCCCGGACTTTGAAGATATTAATGAAATACCGGAGGACGATCTGGTCAGCGGGGATGAATTTGATGGAGAAATGTGGGGGGATTCAGATCACGTGGAAGGTTGCGATGAAGACGGGCCGGTTGAAACAGCTGAAAGGCATACTTATGAGGGGGGGCCGCTTAGTGGCCGGACTGATACGCACCCGTTCCCAGACCTCAATGATGTTTCAGAGTTTAGAGAAGCAGATATTGGTTATTATGGGCAACGGATTGAGTACAAAGGTGAGCTGAAAGCAAACCAATATTTTAAAAGCAAAGAAGACCTAATGAAGAAGATCAGAGAGCACCATATAACTAAGAATCAGGAGTTCAGATCTTGGAAAAGTGACAGGGATCGGGTTACTCTGTTGTGCAAGGATCCGAATTGCCGTTACGAGCTTAGGGCAAAGCCGACGGGATGTGGAGACGCATGGGTTATAACTAAGCAAGACAGGCCTCACACATGTAGGACTGAGAGTACGAGGAACGACCACGAATGTCTGACGGCATCACTCATTGCCGATGTCATTGAGAACGCCATTAAAAAGGACCCGTGTATGAGCATCCGGACGGTGGCAGACATTGTTTTGTCTGTGTATGACAATGTGACACCTAAATACAACCGACTGTGGAGGGGCCGTGAGCTGGCAATAGCCCGACAATTTGGGAGTTGGGAGGTTTCATACAGCTTGCTGAGACCACTGTTGCTTGCAATTTGCTACAACAATCCCGGCTCGACGCACCAATTTCTGACCAGCCCGGTACGGAATAAGGAAACAGGACTAATCATGCCAGGTGTTGCCCAGTTCGAAGCCGTAGCCTGGGCGTTTGGTCCATGCATTGCGGCGTTCCAGTACCTGAGACCAGTGATCACCATCGATGCCTGCTTCTTGTCTGGGAGATATGAGGGGAGGCTTTTGATAGCTTGCGGCTACGATGCCGAGAACCAATTGTTGCCTATTGCATTTGCAATTGTGCGGCAGGAGGATACTGAGAATTGGGGTTTTTTCTTGCAGTGGTTGAGGAATGAAGTGCTCGGCCCGTGTAAATTTGTATGTGTCATATCGGACCAGCACAAGGGGATCAAAGCTGCACTGACAGCTGAATACGGATGGCCTCCCGAGCTTTTTGTGCACAGGTATTGTATGCAGCATGTTGCTGACAACCTAGTCAAGAACTGTGGAGGAGACAGATGGTACGGATGGAGGTTCAGGGAAGGAGCAAAGAGGAAGAAGCCGAGAAGATTGAAAGAGATGTTCGAAGAGTTTGCTCATGTATGTCTAACTTATATCATTTCGTTTAATTATCTTATAAGAATTTTATGAAAATGAAATAACACATTTGTTTTTGTGCAGCTAAATCCGAAGTGCAATGCGTATTTAAAGAGAGTGGGCAAAGTACGTCCTAATGATGTGATGGAGCCGTCCAATTATGAGAAAATTTTTCAAACCTGTGATGGAGGATACCGGTTTGGTATCATGACAACAAACGGCTCCGAGTCACTCAACAATGTCTTCCGAACGAGTCGTAGCTTGCCTGTTTGTGCCGTAGTTGAGGATACGTTCTACACGTGCAACAGATGGTTTGTTGAGCGGCGTCAGCGAGCAATGGAATTACAAGACAAGGGACAGGTTCTTTCTGACCGGGTTTTGCAAAAGATCAAAAAACGTTGGGGGAAAGCTTCAAAAATGAAATTGGTGCGTTACACGCAGGGCCAAGGTCAGTACCAAGTTTCATCCCCAAATGAGTACGTTCCTTGCACCCGTAGCGACATGGGCAACATGGAACCCACTCACAGGGAGTTCATGTATATTGTGACGCGCGGTCCCGACAGACAAATGGAATGCACTTGCAGAGGTATTCAGTTAACTTCTATTCCGTGCGCTCATGTCTTAGCTGTTTGCCGTGACCGAAACTGGCAAGAGGACGACTTTGTTGCAGACTGGTATAAAACACCCTATCTTGTGAGTACTTGGAACCATGTGTTCAATCCAATTGGCAATATGGGAGACTGGCCTCCTAACCCTGGAGACAGAATCCTTCCGAGTAGTGGTTGGATTAGGAAGGGGAGGCGAAAACACATCCGTCATGTAATGACGATGGATGAAATGGAAGGTAGACGAAGGGGGCATCAGCCTCGCCGTTCCACTTCCGATAGGCAACGAAGAGGTATGTAACATTCATCCAAAATTATTTTTCTTTTCAATTTATACCAACTTACTAAGTAACACATGCAAATGCAGAGGCAAGAAACGCAGCAAATGCGGCAGAAAATGAGCGAGTAATGGCGTCGGGAAGTGGGTCCGGAGGGTCACGGCGTAGCACAGCTACGAGCCGTTTAGATGCAGCTGCTATGTATGCCGAAGCAATGGGAGAGGCGGTTAACATAGGAGGAGAGGCGGTTGGGGTGCAAGGGGAGCCATCTGTCCAACCGAGGAGGTCCACTACTAGACGCACAACAAGAGCATCTACAAGCCAAGCAAGGCCATCTGCAGCCCAGGCCGGCCCATCTACAAGCCAAGCAGCGCCATCTGGAGCCCAGGCCGGGCCATCTAGTGAGCAACCAGAGCCACCTGCTAGGCCATCTCGTACGTCATCTTTCGCAAGTGGTTTACTTCGGGGATTTAGACGTGGTAGTAATAGGTGATTATATGCATGTTGTAAAAATTGTGTGGACTCTATTTGCATTTTGTGTGTACTTTATTATTTTGTACGAAACTCAGAAATGAAATATTTGACTCTAATAGAAATCACCTAAAACAAAAATAATGCGGTTTAAAAAAAAAAAAAGGTACATAGCCGGCCATTTTATGGCCGGCTTAGGGAGGGTACATAGCCGGCCATATAATGGCCGGCTTGGGTATATATCGATAATTGGTCCGATTCTGGGTATAATTAATAATTTGTATTAAACTTTGGATATTAATAAAAATGTCGGGACTTATTAGGATAGTTTTTTAGCCGAAATTTTTAAATATACCACTGTAAAAAATAAATAAGCCAAAAGACCACTGGAACTGAGAAATTTCAAAAATATCAGAGCCGTAATGACAAATGGCGGCTCTCAAAAACCAAAAAACTCAGCATATTACAGTAAATTTTTTTTGTTTTTGAGAAGCTGCAACGACAAATGACGGCCCCCAAGAATAGGGCCACAATTTGTCCTGGTATTTTTCGAATTCTCCAAAATTTATGATTTTTTATTTATTTATTTTGTGGGAATGGTATTAATAAACATTTTGGGTTTTTTTAGATTTGTGCGAGATTTAAAATCAGACGGTTCAGAACTTCAGATTGCTTATCATAATATGATAATGTTACAATTATAGCAGTGTGCTGCCAATACGTCACCCCATTATTCCACCCATAGTGACAAATTAATTATTCGGGTTCGGTTCGGCAGGGTCAAAAATTCATGATTCGGGTATAATTCGGGAATGATTCGGTATCACTGAGAAGCAAAAAAAAAAATTCCAAAAAAAAATATATACTTATTTTAATTTTTCAACTTTTTTAATAAAATTTGGAGGAAACAAAAATGTTAGTGCTAAGAATTTGATACATATAATATTTGGAATAGTTAATTAAATATATGAAAATCAAGGGTATCACTGAAGTTGATACATATCATATTTTATTATAGTACCCATGTGATGGGTCAGATATGATTTTCAAAATTAAAAAATTTGCCTAAGCTTCACCCATGTGGTGGAGTCCTGTCATGTGGATTTCATTTATGCACGGACTACAAAGTAAAAACTACAGAGTACAGACTACATAGCAATGACTTTATACCCGAATAATTCGAATAAAACGCAAATAATTGGTAAAAAAATGTTTTATTCGCGAATTATTCGGTAAAAGTTCGGTCAAACGTTTTATTCGCTGTTCGGTTCGGAAAACCCCAAAAAATGTTTTATTCACGAATTATTCGCGAATAAAACGCGAATGTTGTTACTATGATTCCACCACCATCATGTAAGCAATTTTATTTTCAAAATATTTTTTGTTACTTCATTTAGGACTTCATTTTATAAGCAAAGATAAATTTATAAAATTAAATGACAGTAAATTTGTCATTGTATCACCAGCCATAAAAAATATATAATATATGTAACGAATCAAGAAAAAAAAAACCAAAGAAATAAATTAAGAAATGACATTAGAAAAGATGCAAGCTATTAGCTATACCTTGCCTAGGGTTTGATTAACAACTCAGCAAAGAGAATCAAATAGAAGGGTCTATTAATGACATTCTGACACCAAACTTAAATCATTAACATTTTTATAAAGAATAATTATTTTGGTACCCGCAGTTGAGTACCCGCATTGTACCCGCAGTTGATTTCTTTCCCAATTAACTTCCATAGCGGTATAACTAACTTTGTCAATCATTAAACCACCTTGAAAAACGTGTAAAAGATGAGTCCAGTGTTTTTTTTTAAATACTTGATATCTTAAGTATAAATACTTGATGAATTATATATGAATACTTGATAATTTAGGTATAAATACTTTCCATTTTGTATGAATACTTTTCATATTTGAATATTTGATACTTTGAAAAACGTGTAAAAGTATGTTATCATGGATCTCATTTGAAAGAGAAAATTGTGTAGAACACGTTCGTGGTTTTAAATTTGTAAAATTTCTCATAGATCGTCCCAAAAATTGGTTAGATTGAACGGAGAAAAAAAAACCACCTTGAAAAACGTGTAAAAGATGAGTAGGTATTGTGTCCAGTTTTTTTTAAATACTTGATATCTTAGGTATGAATACTTGATGAATTATATATGAATACTTGATAATTTAGGTATAAATACTTTTCATTTTGTATGTGAATTAATTTAATCAATGAATGTAGCACTGGTGGTGTGATCCACGTGACTTTTTGGTTGTGGTCCCCAATGCAGTCTGACAGTTACTGCCCCCGAAAAGTAATGGTCTCCAGTTTTGGAAAAGTAATGGTCACCAATGCAGTCTGACACGTGACTTTTTGGTTGTGGATTTTTCATATATGTAGTTCATTGTATAGATATAAATACTTGTCTTGTATAGATATAAATACTTCACAATGTTACTATTAATACTTGTAAAACAAAATTACAGTTTTGGAACGGTTGTGTGGTCCCCTAATGCGGGTACGACGCGAGAATTTTTCAAAAAAGGTGCGGGTACGGTTATTTAAAAAAATTCATATATCATATATGCAGTTCATTGTATAGATATAAATACACTACAGCAAAATAAAGTATCTGCGACCGGTAACAGCGACCGGCGACATTCCCGGTCGCTGAAAGTATTTTTTTCCAAAAAAATAAAATAAAATCATTCGCTTCGGAGACCAATATTTTCAGCGACCGTTCATCGAATTTTCAGTGACCGAAATAGCACCGGTCGCTGAAAGTATTAGTAAAACAATTTGGGCGCCAGATCGAAAACCCTCCCGCGTCAGAATCAAAACCCTCCCGAATCGAATCGTGATTTTGGCGCAGATCGAAAACCCTCCCGAGTCTAGGTTTTCAGTTTTGCTCCTTTCCTCCGCCGCTCAGCACAATGCCGAGCCACTCCCTCAGTCAAGGCAAGGTGCCCGTCAACCCACCCGATGGAGAAGCTGAGTTTCAACAACCACCCTCGCCCGACTCAGCCACGTGCGCCTTTCTCTCTGCTCCAGGCAGCGGCGCCGTCCGCCCCCGCCGTATCCACCTCCTCTACCTTTGGCGATGCCCCCTCTTTCACTGAGTTCACCCTGGCTGAGCTCAAAGTCGTCACTAATGGCTTTGCGGCTGGGCATATTGTGTCTGAAAGTGGTGAGAAGGCGCCTAATCTTGTCTATAAAGGGAAGTTGCCTAATCAAAGGTCTATAGCATTGCCGTGTTTTTAATTTAAATAGTTACAGTAGTAATTAAGTTGTTTAGCATTACCGTGTTTTTCTTCCCTCTTTTTGTGTTGTTTGAGTTATGGCTTGTGATTTGTTGATTTTGGGCAATGATTCGTAGGAATTGAAAGGCAATTGGCGCAAATTCACTTGGAACAATGCTGTGTCAGCTGCTAAGTGAGACCGATTCGGGTTCTTTGTTGATTCTGGTACAATAGTACCCCTTACCAAAAAAATGGTGGGATTTGGCCTTGTGCCTTGTTCCTTTTTGTTGTGCTATTCTGGTTGCCTTGTTTTGCCTTGCTGGTAACCTGGTCTGTGAAATGCGACGAGGGTACCAGTCGGTACCAGCCTAGTAGTGCCACTGGTACCGATTCTGTGCTTATACCAGACCTTGAAATGACAGGGATCTGAGCCTTGTGCTTATACCAATTCTGTTTCTTAGTGCGTTTTGTTAGTTACTTTCAGAAATTTTTCTTTTTATGGTTTGCTTGAGGAGATCTGAGCCTTATGCACTACTTTACTGTCTTATCTTAATAGCACTGTACCTTTCACTATTGCAGGTTTTGTAGTAATGTATGCTACTCTTGCAAGCCGAGACGTGGTAAGTTAGCATATAAATATCTGAATTTAACATTCAAATTGTAAGCTCTTGCAAGCTCTTGCAAGCATATAATCATGCTACTCTTGCAAGCTCAAATTGTAAAATTCATTTTCAGTTTAACTCGAGAGCCTTTTTCTGAATTTAACATTCAAATTTTTGTTGTTGTTTTAAGCTCAGTTGGTACCTAAGTTGGGCAAGTACAATGGAATTGTCAGAGAAAACATACAAAATGTACTTCTGGCAGGCCGTCTGTTTGCTGAGTGCTTATTCCAAAGGATGAATTAAACAAACTTAAGGTAAAGCCCGAGTTGTAAAATTCATTTTCAGTTTTAACTCAAGCCTTTTTCTGAATTAGATTTATAGAAATATATTTGAGGTTATTTACCAATTAACCCTGGCAGTCACGAACAGCCTGTTGTTTCCTATCTTAAATATGGAATGCTATTAAGTAATAGGCTCTAATTTGTCATATATCCTGAACCAAACACATATTCAAACATGGTAACTGATCCAAGAAAAGCCATAGTTGTGTTTAAAAATACACTAGTTGTTAACAATAAATATTAATGTTTACAAAGATTGTTTGAGGTTGTCCAGTAGAAATATTGCAAACATCATGTATGTTTTCTGTTTAATTATCCTTTTATCAATATTCTAATAGCAACAATAAAAGTCAAAAAGATATTAGTAGCTTTAATGCTTAATTCCTTTTATATTGTTTCAGATGCTCTTTTGGTGGAGCATGGGAAGCCAATTGAGCATCCATTGTACCAGAAGGATCCACCTTTGTTTTATAAATGGGTAAGATAAATTTTTTCAAGAATTCAGAAATCTGAATACTCTGATTTGTTTTTCTTTATGTCATGACAAAAGGATTTCATATTCAATTATTTTATCTTTTAGGCAATGGAGACTTGTCCCAGGAAGGAAATTGAGGGGTTTCAAGAGAAACTAGTTGAAGAAAAGTTGTATTTGTATTTGACTACTTGGTGTGTGTCATGCTGGGTACTTGTTCTGATCATTTTGATTATACTTTGTTCTTGCACTAGTACCTGGATTAGTTAGGTTAATTGGATTGTAAATGGCATGTTTAGTTACAGTGTATGTATCGATGTTAATTGGATTTTAATTACTATTATGTATATGTATCAATGTTTTGTATTTATTTATTGTATATATTGACATTTATATTTAAATTTGTGTGTATGTTTATGTTGTACGTTGGTACGTGTCGTACCAATTATTAAATGGTGCAAATTTAAATAATATAACAAAATATAAAAAAACCTGACAGAAGAGTATCAGCGACCGGTTTTAAGTATCAGCGACCGATATATTTGGTAGCAGAAAGTTTTTGCTGACGTCAGAAAAAAACGACAGCGACCAAAAAAATTTGGTCGCAGAAAAGTATCAGCGACCGGGTGACGTATTATCAGCGACCGGTGACGTCATCAGAAGAGTATCAGCGACAATGCTTACAGCGACCGGAGTATCAGCGACCAAATTTGACTTTCAGCGACCGGAATGAGTATCAGCGACCGGCGAAAATACTATCAGCGACCAAAAATTTGGTCGCTGATGCCCCTTTCTGCTGTAGTGATACTTGTCTTGTATAGGTATAAATACTTCACAATGTTACTATTAATACTTGTAAAATAAAATTACAGTTTTGACATTTTAGGTCCCCAAAAACAGTTATGACAGTTTAGGTGCGGTTTCCAAAAACAGTTATGATAGTTTATGTGCGGGTACAATACGGATACTCAACTGCGGGTACTCATATGAGCTTCCTTTTGTAAAATCAAGGACGGCAGGAGAGCTACAAACAATAAAAATTGCATGGTTGAAACCGCAAGTTTACGCTCCCAAATTCCCATGTCCAACCCATAAATCCGGATTCAATGAAACAATCATAAGATGTTAGATTGTGTGGCATCCTACTGACAAACCAACTAGAAGCAAAAACCCTGAAACCGGGACCACTTAGAAATAAAATAAAAGTATAAAACCAACAAAAATTAACTTTGCACACCTCATCTCTGTATAAGTCACAGGGGATAATTCGGATTCAATCACTGAATTGTCCTGCATGCATTTAAGCAGCCCACATGACACGCTTCTTCTCTATTTCTTTTTTCTCTCCTTTTGTCTTGGTTATAATACTGCATTTTTTGTTTTCTCCAGAGTTGATCTGATTATCAGAACTCTAAATAATTCTTTTTGTCTTTTTGATGAGTTGAAAAAGAACTCTTATTGTCTTTTTTGGAGGAATCATGACAGCAGGCTTCTGCCAGTTTATATTATAAAGAACACAGTATAGAAAGGACACGCTTCTTCTCTATTTCTTTTTTCTTCTACTCTTATTGTCAACACTAGCTCTAGCTGTACTAGCTAGTAGCGCACACTAAAGAATTCTTATTGTCTTTTTAGAATGAAATCCTCTTCTCTCTCCTCTCTCTCTCTCTCTCTCTACATTTCGTCCTATAAGTACATGGCAGAATCTCCATCTTTCTTCACAGAAATCCGAGATAGATATAGACAGAGAGAGAGAGAGAGAGAGAAGTAGAGATTGGAGATGGATCCCAATGAAAACAACCATTACCGTCAGCTCACCCCTGGTGACAGCAGCCGCGCCCCTCATCTCTCACCTCCTGTCAACGGAGGCCAGACCATGCTTCTGGCGTCAGTTTCCATTCTTCTCCTCTCTCTCTCTCTCTCTCTCTCTCTCTTAATAGTATAGTATTAGGAAAAGAATGAGGCCACGTACGGTAATAATAAATAAAATGTTACTTTTTCTGTTGTTTACTAGGAATCACGGTTTTCGCACTTATCATGACGAGAGGAATAGCAGTTCTGTAAGCATTCCCTTTCTTAATTATAATTGCAAACAACATATATATGCCACTTGTGACGGTTATGTAATGCCAATTTTATTTTAATTTAACAGCTTAGAGAAGAGATGCATGTTAGCGAAGAGCTTGGTAAAATGTCTCACTACAATTTACCTCCTCCAAGGTCAGCTATTATTTACTCTTTATCTCAACCAGTGATATAAATAACGGTATGCGGTCATTGGATGGACAGCGTACCGCCAAGCAATTAATCGGGAATAATTGAGAGTAATCGGTCATAATCGGAAATAATCGGCCAATTAGTCGGAAAAATCCATAACGATTTGGTCACCACCAACAACTAATCGGCCGATTAATCAGTCTAAACAGACGTTTTTTACAACACTGATCTCAACACCCAATTTTACAAGAAACACATTTTCCTTTTTGCTTTTCTCTTGTAAGTAATTATGGATTTCAATTTTCTGTAAAAGGCTGCTGCCAGATCAAAACATCCAAGCTCCATACCGGCTACGGTTCATCAACAAGGTCAATGACCCCACCTACACAACCAAACCAGTGAGAGACAATAATGGAGACCCGATAAGAGTAGAAATATACGACTTCTACAATCGATCAAGAGTATCTCCTGACTGCTTTCTCTCTTCTGCCAAAGTCAGAATCAATGTGCTTGATGCTGATTTTTGGAAAAACAGAGTAAATTGGAGCAGAAGTGAGTTTGTTCAGAACGTGTTAAGGGGAAGGGAAGGAAAGGAGTCTATTTTGATTGGTCGTAGTCTTACTATTCAGCTTGAAAATGGGGTTGGTACTTTTGGAAATATTGTTTTTAATGATAATTCAAGATGGACGAAGTGTGGATTTCGGCTAGGTGTGATGGTTGAGGGTGATGGAGAAGAAGGTAATTTGAATGGGCAAAGAGTTCAAGAGGGTGTCAGTGAACCTTTTCAAGTAAGAGACCGGCGAACGGAAGGTAAATAATGATTTTCATTGTGTATTGATCATTATTAAGTATAGTGTCGTTGCTAACTGGCATGGTACTAGTAACAGATGTTCCAAGTATCTTAGTCTATGCTCCTAGCATGATTTACCAGTTCCAGCATGTAAAGTCCAATTTGCATTTGACGACTAAAAATCACCAACATACTACATATGTATTAAGCTGGTATGTGTTGACACTGAAGGGTAAATTAAATCCTTGTAACTTTTATACTTGCTGATTTGATGCTGTTTATTCTGTAGAGTCTAAAAAACCGGACTTACTAAAGCTGACACACGGCGTGAAAAGTATCAAGAAAATTGGAAAAGGTCGCGCTTCTCTCCTTCTAAAGAAAAATATCAACACAGTGGAGGACTTCCTCAAATTGTATTACAAGGATGAAACTGCACTTCGCGAGGTTAGAATCTGAGAAGTGGTTATAGTATTGGGAGCTGAACAGGGCCCGTACCAGTACGTACTGGTGGTACAATTCCAGTGCCCACTTAAAAGTACTTATATTGCATAGGTACAATAAGGTGAACGAGTTATACTAGTTCATATTTGTTCCAGGCCTGATTGATATTGGTAGTGGTAGTGAAAGGTACATGCTGATGCAGATCTGGTGTCTACCGCATTATACTGGTACCGAAACCAGGATTTAAGATTATGATCATTTTTTTTGTGTATTCGTTTGCTAATAAATATTGCTTTCTGATTTCATGGATGGTTATACTCATTTTCATCTCTTTCCTCTTTCATATTTTGTAGATACTTTGTATTAAGTCAGAATCTGGCAAAGGCTGGATGTCTATGGTTGAGCATACGACGCAGTGTGCCGATGAATTTCACGCTAAATGCAATGCCTTGAACAACAGTAGTCAGCCTCGGCAGGTGCCGTTCGTTATATCTTTATTTCATTTGCCATATTTTACAATCGTTTCTGGCAGATTATATCTTGATTTTAATAATATTTATTCTTTACAAAGGTGTTTTATTTCAATGTATTCTTTCAATTTGAGTTCACATTTTGAATCTAAATACAAACCATTTTTTATTTTGAATATCCAATTAAGAACAACATGTAATATTTTTGTTTAATCTTTCAGCATGCGACTGTTGAGAGCAGAAATGTACTGTGCACAGATGTACGTGTACCAACAAATTAAAATTTTCTTTTGTTAAACTCAGAATTGTATGATTATACCTCATGTCTAAATAATTGTTGTCTTTTGAATTTCAGGCTTTAGTTCATCCAATGGAAAGGAACATGCCTCTCTCTACAAATGGTGGGCGTCTTGTTGTTGGTTCGGGATCATCAGAGCCAATTTTTTACCCTTCTGAGAACGATAGAATTGAAGGTGCCATATGTATATTCTAATTTTGTTGAACCCTTTTATATGTTATCTGACTGAGCTAAGTTTCTTTTGTTATTCTAAATTATAGGTGATAAGCCAGCAATAAACAGGCGTTGTTTTCCAATGTGGGATCAGGATCATGCATTTGAACCACTCTCAAGTGATTCACTTTTCAATGTGAATAGGTACTCCATCTCCATGCAACCTACTAATGGTGATGGTAAGTACTTCACTTTCATCCCTTCATCTAAAATTTATTATATAAACTGATTATTCTATAGGATTGTCTCAAATTTGTAATATGCTGATTGTTCTACAGGATTCTTCTTTAGTGACAGTGGCAATAGCGGTGGCGGTGGCCTTGGCAGTTACGGTGGCGGCGGCGGTGGCAGTTACGGTGGCAATTACTGTGGCGGTGGAAGCGGCAGTGGCAGTTACGGTGGCGGTGGCCTTGGCAGTTCCGGTGGCGGCAGTGGTGGCAATTACGGTGGCAATGGAAGCGGCGGTGGCAATTACGGTGGCAATGGAAGCGGCGGTGGCAATTACGGTGGCGGTGGCGGTCGCAGCGACAGTGACAATTACGGTGCCGGTGGTGGTGCCGGTGGCAAAATACAAAACTCTATATACAGAGCATAGTTATAATAAGGATCAATCAAGAAAATACAATACCATTGCATTTCTACTTTTCAATGTTTTGTAATAACAATTATAGTTTGGAAGATCTTTCACCAGAAGAATAATAATATATATATATATATCTTTGTAAGTTGATAGCTTTCTATAAGCACAAGTACTGCCATAGATAGATATTTCTGAGGCAGAGTGACATTTTTAGTTTGGGAAGTGTTATATTGAGCGCATTAATTGTAATTTGCCTAGTTTTCTTTCCTTTCCTTTTGGAGACCATGAATTTTGTTTGTATTTGATCCAATTGAGCTTCTAAACTCTTGTTTTTTGTTTGATTTTGTTGTTAATGATATTCACTGAGCACGAAATATGTTATGTTCATATATAATATTTCATTTTTAAGTATAGATTTTTGTTTTTGACGATTGCCAAGATAATTTGTTGTTAACCGACCCCTCCTTTTTATATAATTTTTATTATTTTTTAATTGTTGTGACTTGTTTGGTTTTTTTTTTTTTTTTGTGTGGCTTGGCACATACCAATCAAGATTGGTATAATCTCTTGCTACAATTAATAAATGTATGAAACAGGGACCAATTTTGTTTTGATCACAATGCAAATCTATAAAATTTTGGGTGACTCTCAAAGTAAAATAGAAAATATGAAGAGAACATATTAATAGAAAAATAAAAGAAAAATTATGAAGATCGGTGTTATCTGTAATTGCCAAGACAGGACCTTGGACTCGTAAATCATGTTAGTACAAAATATAATAAAATATTTATGAAAATCTTTCTTATTAGTTATTATTATTATTATTATTATTATTATTATTATTATTATTTATAATTTACTGTTATTTTGTAACCAATCCAATAATGTTTTCTTGCATGACAAATTAATATATTGGATTATATAATATACTAAAATCAAACCAACAAACCGTACGTATGATTTATTAATTTGAATACAATTAATGCACATACTAAAGCATATATAGTTATATCATATTTATATCTCCTTTTTAATTTTTCGGATACGGATACAACAGATCGGATATCAGCTGGATATATATATGGATACAGATCGAATCGAATATTTATTAAAATAATATTACCCAAATTCATAATATTTATCTAATTTTAATGGTAAATAACAATATTTTTTCATAATATATATTAAAATATGAGTATGGCTAATTTGCTGCTGGCAGCATTTCGGCCAAGTGCTGCCAGCAGCAAATTTGCCATTCTGATGTTCAAATAACTGATCCGAACCGTTCAACATGTTATAAATATTGAAATGTGCTTGGAGACCAAATTTTACATTTTTTGGAATTTTTTTACTATTTATTAAACCACTTTGAAAATTCCAGATCATATGGTCCAGACTGTTTTTACTGTTCACCCGGATCTGGAATTTTCAAAGTGGCTTAATAAATAGTAAACAAATTCCAAAAAATGTAAAATTTGGTCTCCAAGCACATTTCAATCACTACTAGAATTTCCGGATTTTCCAAGGGCAGCCTATGTTATTTCCGAAGGTAGGAATGGCCTACGGAAATAAAATCGCCTTCTCTGACACACTTAATAATTTCCAACCGCAGGCCGACGGAACTAGTAGCGCATGGAAATCCCAGCTGTCGACCCATGGAAATGTTAACTATTAGCCCTTGGAAATACTTTTGCATGACCCATGACCCGCCAAACAGACCAAATACGATATTTTATTGATAGCCCATGGAAATAGCTCACCCTTTGCCCTTGGAAATAAGTTAGAAGTAGAAAGACATATTATTTCCATGAGCTACCCTTGAAAATGTTTTGGTTATTCTGTTTATATATTTTTATAGTGAAGGCTCATGGAAATACTGGACCACTATGCCCATGGAAATGTTTTACTGATCCAGTTAATATTATTTTTTTATTAGACGTAGTATTTCCATGAGTCTACCGTCGGAAATGTTTTGTTCCTGGAGACAGGACCATTTTTGTTTATTTGAGATCTCCCTTTGAATGTTGGCCAAAACTAAATAACAGCAGCAAGCAGTATTTAATAGATATAGTTAAAACGAAATATTTAATTGAAAACATAAATTTTGCTCTTTGGACTAAGCCCATCTATTTAATTTGGGTACAAAACATATTCACGGATGGAAGCAATAACTAAGATCTCCCTTTGAATGAATCTTGTGTAAAAACCTGTTACAAAACAAACAAAAAAAAGAAAAATGTTAGAAAATGCATTTGACCAAAATGCATTACTGGATAGTAAATTGTAAAGTAATTTGAAATGCAAAAAGTAACACATATGTCAAAACACTTACTAATTAATACTCTTCATCGGAATCATCCATGTCTTCATCATCTTGCTCCATGTCATGCTCTTCCTCACCCTCCTCTATGTTGTTTTCATCCCTTGCAAAACTTAGCGGTTCATTTGATGTTGTCGGTGGAAGGTTTGTCATTTCGTTCACTAACTCAAACTTGTCTTCTCGTTGGAGCATACCATCCCAATCAAAGTCTTGTCCAATAGTTGGCTCAATTGGATTATCCGGTCTTTCCTCTTGGTAATATTCAAGGTTTGCATCGTCGCCCTCGACACGAAACCTCAACTTCGGGCTTGTTTTGATTGCCACCCACCATGGGCGTCTTTCGGCCTTTTGTGATGCATAAGGTAGGTAGCACACTTGGGTTGCTTGAGCCACTAATACAAAAGGCTCGTAATTTGCAAGGCGAGAAGTATGCTTGACCTCAACAATGCCATGTTTGCGGTCCACTTTTACACCGTTTATTATGTCAAACCAATCACACCTAAAGAGAACTACCTTGTGGGCATCATACTCTAGCTCAATGACGTCTTGGAGAACTCCATAGTAGTCGATTTGTTCGCCATTTGCAATCCACTCTCCTTTTATGCAAACACCGCTACTTTGAGTTACTTTGTTTTCTCCAGATGATTCTGTGTGAAATTGATACCCGTTGACTTCGTACCCATCGTAGAAGTACGCTTGTTTGCTTGGCCTGACTCCTGCCATTCGTATGTAGTAATCGTCTTCATCACGAGAATTTATTACCTTTTTACGTAACCAAGGTTTGAAACCATCTTGACGGACTTTTGGCAAATCTTGTGGGCTTGTGGCCACCCCATTGTTGAGCATGCATGTATCAAACTCTCTGCACATTAGAATATGTCCAAACATGAGAGTTTAATATGTTTTAGAGTAGATACTTTAATTGAAAACATCAAAAGGATATTTATAAGATTGTACCTCATGTACTTCTCACAGATTTCAGGACAGTTGAGGATGACATAAGTGTGTGCCGCATCCCAATCCTTGTCATTGAGAGGCTTTCGTCTTTCCCTGCCAATGGAACGGCCTGCATTGTCGAATATAGAAAGTAGTCCCGCCGAACGGTTACTTGTTCCAACTCCTTGTTGGCTAATCTTGTCTCTCTCTGCAAAGTAGTGTGCGGAAAATGTACCAATTTCTTTGGCAATTGTAGCCTCCACGATTGAACCCTCAACACGTGCTTTGTTCGTGACTCTCATCCTTTGTTCTTTGTTACGCCTGTAATTGCAACAACGGTTTAGTGTTAGTTGTAAGCTTAGTGTGCATTTAAGTAAAATTTAAAACAAAAATCCAAAGCACAACACACCTCTCACACGGATACATCCATCGGAACCCTACCGGCTCGCCCATTCTAGCCTCGTATGCTACATGCAGCACAAGATGCTCCATTGAATCAAAGAAACCGGGGGGAAATATTTTTTCCATCTTGCACATTGTGACGACAATATCTTTCTCTAATTCTGCGACCCTCATTGGATCAAGTTCCTTGGCACAAATCTCTCTAAAGAATGCTGAAATCTCACATAGAACATCCAATACAGGGTCCGGGACAAAGTCTCGGAATGCGACGGGGAGGAGGCACTCCATGAACACGTGTAAATCATGACTTTTAAGCCCGGTGAAGCTGCTCGTGGTTAGGTTAACCATCCTTGACCAATTGGATGCGTAGCCATCAGGGAACCTTACTACCTCCTTGAGCCATGTTAAAACAATCCTCTTATCATTTGGAGAGAGTGCGAAGGGTGCATTTGGTTTTTTTAGCTTTCCCGGGTTACCATCCGAGGGAGTTAGGTGTTGGGTGGGGCGATCACAATAAAGAGCCAAATCTTTCTTGGCTTTTTCATTATCCTTGGTTCTGCCACCTATGTTTAACAGCGTGTATAGCAAATTTTCTGTGAAATTCTTCTCCAAATGCATCATATCTAAATTGTGTTGCAACAAATTATCTTTCCAATAGGGTAAACTCCAAAAAATACTTTTTTTTCTGCCAATGATGGGTTGTACCATAACCCTCAATTTGTTGTAATCCTCCCTCTTTACCCCATTTAATATCTGGAATCAAACTCACTATATCGAGCAGCTGCTCTCCCGTCAATCTCGATGGTGGGGGATCATTCTCAACTCTATCTTTTTTGAAATTCTTCCTATCTCAACGAAATGCGTGATCAGGAGGAAGGAAGCACCTTGTACAATCGAACCAACTTGTTTGTCCACCATGCGCGAGTTGAAAGGCCTTTGTTTTCTCCATGCAATAATAACACGCTAATTTGCCTTTTGTACCCCACCCACACAGCATCTCATAAGCCGGGTAATCACTAACCGTCCAAAGAAGTTGTGCATGCATCTCGAAGTTCTCTCTTTTATACCCATCCCATGTCATTTCTCCATTTAACCACAAATGTTTCAATTCATCGTCCAAAGAAGTTATGCATGCATCTCGAAGCATCTCATAAGCCGAGTAATCACTAACCGTCCAAAGAAGTTGTGCATGCATCTCGAAGTTCTCTCTTTTATACCCATCCCATGTCATTTCTCCATTTATACCCATCCCATGTCATTATCATCCCAGGTGGTAGGTTATACGGAAAAACAAATAGCGGCCAACACAAATATAACAGAATTATTTAAACTATTTATAGCCGTACGATGTTGCTATATTGTGTCGCTTGGATGTATTAGTAAATGGATCTTGATTTACTCCAAATTTTTAATACAATCAACTTAATGCAACACTCTTTCATTTCAACGGTTCCGATCGACAACAAATGCAATTTCGTCTTCGTTCCTTCATTGATCCACACAACATGGGTTCAAGTCCTATGTACATTGGAGTATGGCACAAGTGATTGATGCATAATGCATTATGTTTTACAATTTCAACAGTTATAAATTAATTGTACTAATGCATATATTATCAATGTTCAAGCATTAATTTTATTATCACATCAACCTTTATTAATAGTATCACCTTCATATATTACCAATATTCCAAACAAATTTTAATTGAATCCTACAGTAACATACCAATTTTCCAAATAAATTTTAATTGAATCCTATAATATATATAATATAACTTATATCAATCACAAACTTAAAATTAATTACAGAATTATAAACAGAATTATTTAAAATTATAAACAGAATTATTTAATATCAAGTCTCAAATCAATTCAACTCCAGTTGAAAAATTTCATGATATGGAATTTAACTTGGCGCCTTCATTTTTCAAAAAACAGCGCTCAAATTGGATCCTTGATCCGGACAGAGTAGTTTAGACTCTAAACAGCGCAACACACCAAATCAATTGAAGGCTGCTGTTACATGCACTATGCTGTACGAAGCAAAAACTGATCTGTTCTTCTCCAAAATTTTGCCTTCATTCCTTCGGCGCCATATGACTTTCACTGAATTCACATCCTCCATTACCGTAATACCGATGAGAAAACAATCACTGAATCTGGACCGGTCTTTTAAACTTGCCACGACTCTCAAAGCCCAACAATAGTGCTCCCTGCGCTATAACGGATCTCAACGGTTCTGAAAGTTAATCTCAACCCGTAAATTGAAGGAATTCTTTTTACAGTATCTGAGAGGATGCTTGATACGTTTTCATTTCCCCCCAAATCCCTCCTCTTATTAGGTTACCTCAAGTTAATGCGCCCGCCTCCTTCCCTCCTCTCCCACTCATTTCCCCCCCTTCTGAGAGGATACCGAGAAACCAGACTTCGCTCCTTCCCTCCTCTCCCACTCATTTCCCCCCTTTTGAGAGGATACTGAGAAATCAGACTTCGCGCTTACTAATCTTCCACTCATTTCGATCACTTAACTTCCCGCTTGGATTCTCGGAGTCGACGGCCATCCAATAGTCGGGCTGGTAATTTTAGATCACCTATTTCACTTCTCTCCTTTAATTGTTGTTCTATTAAGGTTTAATTTTTGTTTACTTATCTCAATGGTTTCGAGGTTGTTAATTTTTGTTTACTTATTTCGCATTAAATCTACCAAATTTCTACAGGAAACACTAAATGAGTCAAATTTGAGAGTCAATTGCGAAAAAGTCTTGTCAGCACTAGGTATCTATGAATTTGAAAGTCAATAAGCACTAGGTATATTGCTGAACATTGAACAATATGTAATAACTTTAACTTGCTTACTTCAACAACTGATTATTTTGCAATCACTTCTCCTTTTCACTAAGTCATTTTACTTAGTAGACCTGGAGTCAACCTTTACTTTTCAATTGACTCCCACTATCCACTTAAATTCTGACAAAAAGACAAAGTAAAAGTCACCTTAATTCTAATTTATCCCTTGGCATTATACTTGACTGATGTTGGAAAATATGGCAGAATTGACAGGCATTTGAAACATTGTAGAAGCTTAAAGTCATTTATTGCTGTCTAGTTACAAGGTTTCTTTATATTTTTAAAGGAGACCTAACCTTATCATCATTTGAAGGCTCCTTTCTTTTTAATAATAGTTGATGAGTTGGGTCAAGTTACATCAGGTTGACTCAAGTCGGATCCGACTTGTTCAATTTTATTTTATTTTCTATTAAATTAATGCTAAGCTCTCAAATTATTGACTCATAATGTGAAAATTAATAATATATATCAGCCTTTTAATTCCTACAGGAACCAGTGGACTTATATATAGCTATTTTTCAATTTTGACCAATCGAAAGGTTCCCCAATTAATTAACATAAATGGTACCTAACTATAAAGATATATAGGAATAAAATCTTTATTTCTAAAATTTATCTTCTTTTAGATATTTTTTTATCAAAGAGGGAATTCAGCGAAGACATTTCTAGTAGTAGTATAAGGTCGTTGCTTGTACGTATAAAGCCCAATAAGATGCCGGCCAACCAATTTCAGGCCATGACAATATCAGGATCCACCTTTTTTTATAATAGCATGACATTTTCACTATCATAGCATGTATATAAAGTGGCACATATTATGTTGATTTCACCTTTGCTCCATTGATTTTGCACATAAGTCCTTTGCATGGAATTCATGCTTCCTTGGTAAAACTCTGCCTTATGCCCCAATTCATGTATAAAGAAAAAAAAAGAAAGAAATGACTTACAAAAGAAGATTGGGAGTTCCATGTTTTTGTACCCCCTCACTGCCATGACAAAAGATAAATCAAATAAAAATAACATATCCAACACATTACAAAAAGGGCTGATATTTCCAATAAGTGTTGCAATCCGGGGGTTTAGCTTGTTAGTCTAGCATTTGAAGTTCCTTTTTGAACCAAATCTCTCTAAAGTTTGGCAAAAAGCTCAATTATTGTTAAGCTTAATTTTTGATGAGTACACTATAAATTTTATCTTAATTATAATCCATTCCTAGTTTCCTTTTCATTCAAACACAGATGGCTCCAAGGAAATCTGCTCTATCAAGAGCAACATCAACAAAAAAAAAATTAGGGAGAAAGCGTAAATCACAGGCACTACTTGAGCTCGGCGAGGGTTCAAATGCTACTTCCGATGGTGAAATTACACCAACTGAACCCGTAAAGAAAAAGGGACGAGGCCCGGGGCTCATCAGAAAATTGACAAATGTAGTGGAAGACAGACCTATAATCTGGCCAATTTCCTCTTGTGAGTTTACTTGTGTAGAAAAACCAAAGGAAATAACGGCAGCAATCACTAGGTATTGTTGTTTTTCATTTTTACAAAAAAATACAACCATTTTTTCCCCCAAGTCATTTTCTGAAACCATCGTGTTTTCTATCACAAGGCTTGCCCTGAACCATATGCTTGGACCATTGAGAAGTTTCCACGCCTTCGATGATACCACGAAAAATAACATCGAATTTGCATTTCTGGTAGTCTATTTTCTTATTATTTTCCATTAGCAGTATTTTTTTTTATTATCAAATTCGTGCAAGGCCCATTTCATTTCAGAACTGTTATAGTTACAAAAGAAAATGACTTGTATGTCAGAACTGTTATAGTTTTAGAACTGTTACAGAACTGTTATAGTTTCCACGCCCGTTTCATTTTATTTCAGAACTGTTATAGTTTCCACGCCCGTTTCATTTCATTTCAGAACTGTTATAGTTTCATTTAGGAACTGTTACTGTTATAGCATGACTTGTATTTCTTGTATTAAGGGAAATGCAAACCATTCATTCACTTCCAAGTTGGTTTGACTTGTATAAATGTGAGCATTCATACCTGCCACTTACAAGGATACCATCTACATAGCTCAAAAATCGGAATTTTACATATCGCAGTTCTCTGAATTTAATAACATGTACCCCTGCTAATGGAATACGTGTTTTTTTAAAGGAGAAATTTAGATATCGTGATGGGGAAGATGTCAAGCGTTGTCGGGAAGTTCTGGAGGCAATAGCGGCAAAGAGGTACAGCGGGGAGCTACACGAGGCAAGGAACAGTTGCATAAAAAAATTCGGTAGAAACATACCGGCATGGAAGAAGTCTGTTCCACATTGGTGCCTAACCCACGCATACTGGCATGGTTTGTGCGACATCTTTGCCACAGATGAATGGCAAGAAGTGAGTAAACAAAACCATGATAACCGCACTACATTTGGACTGACGGTATCTCACTATGCTGGATGTGCAAGTGCACACCAGCATTTTGGTAAACTGGTGTTTTTCAATGAACATTAATTCAAAATGAAACTTAATGTGTAATTTACAGCATCATCTGACTTGTTTATTCATTTTCATGTGGAGAAAAACTTAAAAAATGGAGAAGATCCAACAATGAGGGAACTTTACATCCATCTTCATTGTCGTCGAGACAATGGCAAATCACCCATTGAGACCCAACTGGAAGCTGCCACGCCGGTTCGGTCTGGACCAGTGGAGATTACTGATGACAATGGGGTAATGGACCCAAATACAGAGGAGATTCCCCGTGTAATTGAAGAGTTGGATGTCAACTCATTGCAATTTCCCAACACAAGAATCAAAGCAGTTTACGTAAGTTGCACTATGTACATTAATTTGCTGAATCTGAATACCTAAGTACAAGTGTTGTTGAGTTTGCTGAATTTGATGAATCTGCACTATGTACATTTCATAATTTGATGATTTACCTCCTTGTGCTGATAATTTGCTGAATTTACATTAATGTGCTGAATTTACATCAATTTGCTGAATTGATATTAAGAGTTAGGGGATAAATTAGATATATCTAGGTGTTGAGGGGTAAATAAGAAATTAGAGAACTATTTGGGGATATGTGAGAAATTAACACTTTTTTTGTTGCCTACTGTTTGAGGGTATGTGATAAATTAGATCTCACTACTAGAGGGGCAAAACTGCAAACTGTAATATGCTGGTACTAAAATCGAGTCTCACAAAAAGACAAACTGAACCAGTTCTCATGCATATCAATTTTTACTGATTTTGTTGCCTACTGTTTGAGGGTATGTGATAAATTAGATCTCACTACTATAAATTTATTCATTACCTAACAAGGTCAAAATAACACATCTTTTTATATTGCTCATATGGTGCAACTAATAGGAAAAGGTGAACGAGGGCCAAGCACACAGCATCTTCGGTTACTGTTTCTGGAGTGACAACCAATGGAGTGCAGGCAAGCTTCTCTCGCACAGAAGTACAATCTCTCTTAGACATCAGCAATCGCCGTCAAGCTGAGGATAGGGCCGAGATGAAAAGAGAACTAGCATCTTATCAAATGTGCATCCACCAATTATTCTCGATGTTTGGGGCACAAGGGCCCAATCCACCGGTAATTAACACCACTTGATTGCTAAATTAATTCCCTTAATTTATTTTATGTGATGACAGACTTTAATATCTCACTAGGATTGCATGTAGCTTACTGATATACTTATTTGTCGCAACTGAAAGCATGTGCTGAAAATTGCATTGACAACATATTTGGGTGCAACTTAGTTGCTACTGTTGTTATTGTCGTTATTGTTGAGATATATTGTCACACTAAAATTGGATCTTCGGCATTATTTAACTTAGGTTCAAGGAATCATTTCGGGAACTCAGCAAGGTTCTACTGGGAATTTACCTAATTTTCAGGTCCCGATTTTGACTTAAGCATATTCATTAAATGTTACAAATCAGATCTGATTTTGTCATCTCCAAATTATAACACTTGTGCTTGCTTATTCAATCCTTAGGGTCAAGGTCCCACTCAACCAACTCAGGAAGTAGCTTCACACATGCAGACGGGCAACTCCCGGGTAATAAGTTCTACCTCAGTACATAAATCCATTTATTTAGTGTGATTAGAGTGATTCCATAGTTATTTTGCTCCTTTATTTGCACCAATCTTTTAAATGTCTTTGCTTCCTTATCTCATCGTAAACTACATAAGAACAAGGCAAAAGCCATTTTTTCTTTGACAGCCTTTCTAGTGAAGGGATAAAGATAAAGAGAGGGTGTAATGGTCAATTTTACTTTGTCAGCCTTTCTTTGACATCCTTCCTATCTTAGTTTGGGTTACCTCGGCATGGATGCAGATATAGTTGATATGTTAATTTGGAGTAGTTTGTTCTAATGGAATTGACTTTCTCGCATTACATAAATCTGCTTCTGTGTTAGATGGTTAATTAGGGTCCTGATAATGAAATTACTTGGTAGAGGGTGTTGTTGGTACTAGACTCCTTTTCTGACCCAAAACAAACTATTCAAAATACACATTCATAACAATAACATGTTGTTTCTTTCCATGTGATATAAATAGGGTAATGCTTCTCCTATACAGCCAAATCAGGGATTCCAAGCACTCTTAAATCAAGCTAATGCTGGAATAGATGACGTACCCACAAATGAAGCTGCAATGGGTCAATGGTGCGGGGATTCTGCCTACATTGGGAACCATCCCTTCTAGTGCAGAAAATCGCACATTTTGGCTCTTCGTATATGTTTTACCAGTTCTAACAAATGAACGAAATTGGGGTAAGTTATCTTGTGAATTTAGGTTAACTACTGGTATGTATATTTTGGTATAGTTATAGGTCCAATATGGTATATATTTTGGTTAACTAGTAGTGGTAGTGGGTATATTTTGGTATAGTTGGAAGTGTAAGTGCAATATAGATCTGATGTTGTTATTTTCTCTGCACATATTTTGGTACAATGTATGAAGACTATGTCATGTTAATGCTCATATTAAAAGTTTATCCTAATTTGTGGGGTAAACTTAGGATGTGTTAATTTACTTGGTTGTGTTCATTTTCTTAGGATGTGTTCATTTTCCTTTTTAAACTTAGGATCTTCCCATTTAACTTAGTATGTGTTAATTTGTAAGATGTGTTGTTCTATATGTGAATGTGTTTTTCTTTATGTGTTTGAATGGGATTTAGTGGGGAATGTAATACAGTACCTGGTTGGTACAGAGAGTATTGTACCTGATTGGTAGGGGAGGATTGTAGAAGAGAGCATGCTGATACAATGTCATGCAAGTTATTTCCGTTGGTAGTTCCTTGGAATTAATGACTACGTAACTGCCCCTGGAAATACTACGGTGGGTCCCACATGCTGCCCTTGGAAATACTACGGTGGGTCCCACGTACTCTGCCCTCGGAAATACTACGGTGGGTCCCACGTACTCTGCCCTTGGAAATACTACTGAGGGTCCCACATATGCGGCCCTTGGAAATACTACGATGGGTCCCACGTTCGATAGCCTTGGAAATACTCTGTGGGCCCATGTTTGCTTGCCTTGGAATAAATATGGTGGGACCCACAGACGTTGCCCATGGAAATAATAAGTCCATGGGTCGGATGTAAAAGTATTTTCGTGCGTAGTTTTTCCATGGGCAAGCACATGGAAAAAGCCAGAAATTAGTATTTCCAACGGTCCCCTCGGAAATACTAGGTATTTCCATCGAAGGCTTTTGCGACGGCCTTTTTCCGAGGATGGCGCACGGAAAAACCAATTTCAGGGCTTGTTCCGTGGGTAAGCCTACGGAAGAAGCCATTTTCTGCCCTTAGAAAAAGATCCCATTCTAGTAGTGAATATTTAGAACATGTTGAACAGTTCGGATCGGTTGTTTGAACATCAGAATGGCAGATTTGCTGCTGGCAGCACTTGGCCGAAATGCTGCCAGCAGCAAATTAGCCATACTCATTAAAATATATATAATATATATATATATATATATATATATATATATATATCTACTATTCTGATACAAATAATTGAAACATAAAATCATATCAGTAAACATATATATCCACACGGATATTCAGATATCAGATATCCACATCTAATTTTTCAAGTACGTATCGAATACAAATGCTTTGATATATATATATATATATGAGGAGGGTTCAAATGCCTCCATTTTTCATGCCTCCACTATGCCTCCATTTTTGAAAACTTTAATAACTCAAAATTTAAAACTTAAAAATCAAAATAAAACCGTTGGATATGATCTAAATCATTTTATCTATGCACGTGTAAAAAATTATGACATTTCAATTTTGTTTTGGTTGTCATCAAGAGCTTGTCAAAAACGCACTAATGTGGATAATTTCTAGACGTTGATTTTTCAACTTATTGATTCACATAAAAACAAAATCAAAATGTGATAATTTTTTATGAGCACATTGATAAAATGATGTAGATCATATCCAACGGTTTTATTTTGACTTTTAAGTTTTAAATTTTGAGTTATTAAAGTTTTTAAAAGTGGAGGCATGGTGGAGGCATGAAAAATAGAGGCATTTGAACCCTCCTCTATATATATATAGAATGGCTAATATACAAACATTTGTTCCTGAACTCAGGAACAAACGGTTCGGTTCTCTGATTTTCAAAGTCCAAAAAGTCGATCCAAACCGTTAGATATTCAATCTATATTAAAATGTGCTTGGAGACTAAATTTTACATTTTTTGGAATTTTTTTACTATTTATTAAGCTGGTTTGAAAACCGCTGTTTTTCAATGCTGCAGAAATTTAATAAAAACAACAGTTTTCAAACCAGCTTAATAAATAGTAAAAAAATTCCAAAAAATGTAAAATTTAGTCTCCAAGCACATTTTAATATAGATTGAATATCGAATGGTTTGCATTGACTGTTTGGACTTTGAAAATCGGAGAACCGAATCGTTTGTTCCTGAGTCCAGGAACAAACGTTTGTATATTAGCCATTCTCTATATATATATATATATATCAGTATCCATTTTTTCATTATATAACTTATTTATTAAACGAGTTAGGTCAACGTTTTAAACATCAAACATTAAAATACGATATGTAAATACTTCGTCCAAAGTGTTTTTGGAAACAATTTAGCCAATATGTCCACATCCTTTATCTCCGTTTTCAAAGTCCGAACAGTCGATTTGAACCGCTCAACATGATCTTCATAATAAACTATACTTGGAGACCAACTTTTATATTCTTTAGAATTTTTTTTATTATTTTTTAGATAGATACAAAATCATTGTTTTAGGGAGATTCTGGACCATCCGAAAAAGTGATATTGTACCTATGTAAAAATATAGTAAAAAAATTCTAAAAAATATAAAATTTGGTCTCCAAGCATATGTTATTATGAAGATCATGTTGAGCGGTATTGTGTATTTTGGGTATTGGATTTTAGATCGATTGGATACACTTTTTCACTTTTAAATTATAAAACCTTAATATACAATGATAGGTCAGTTGCAAGCATACAACCTATCCTTGTAGTAAAATAGGTATCGATCCAAAGATAACGGAAAATATTACTTTTTATTAAATTAATTAATCCTAAAATAGTGCAAATAAAGTAAAATGGGGGTTTGTTGTAAAATTGGTTTGGTTGGGTTCAATACCGAATGAGAGTTTAACTAAACAAAGCAATTTAAACAAACAAATAAGAGGAGTTTTGTGATTCAAATGGATAAGAGTTTAGGGGCTATCGGCACACAATCACTTGGTCAAATCTACACTTGATTTCTAAATTCATGTTTGCAATTATGGGGTTTCTAAGCCGTAAATATCAAAAAGGGTCACTTTCGTAAATTAATGACGTGCCTAGATAATTCGGATTTCACGATTAAGTCATTCACCCTAGCTATCTAGACCATAAGCATAGGATAGCCTACTTTATCCCTAAATACCAATACTTCACGATTAAGTTCTTCATACCAATATTCGGTTCAATTCTAGGGATCCCAATTAAATATGAGGTTTCACGATTAAGTCATTCACCTCAATTCAACCTTTGTTTCTTGTAGTTCCGGACTAAGAAATAGATTTGGTCATTTCTAATCTTAATCCTAGGGTTATTCATGTATATAATTTGATACCACCAATTCTTTGATCCTAGCACCTTAAGTTGGTTAAACCTAAGCGGGACGCTATTAACAAGCACACAAATTACACAATCACATGAATTATAAAATCAACAAGAACAAACATGCAAGCAAACAATCATCATAAAAAAATTATCCAAGTAAGGTAGATTTAACACAAGTTCATGTTTAAAGCCTAAGCCCCTAGAGAGGAAATCTAGCCTCTCATGGGTGCGCTAACATTCAAGAGAAATACAAAAGAAAACATGATAAAAACTAAGAAAAACAAGAAAGAGAAAAGAGTACACCAATCTCCTCACTCGCTGCCCCTTGTCTTCACTTTGCTCGCTCGAGAAAATATTCAATCCTTCGCTCCAATAGCCTTCAATCACGCGGAGAAGAGAGAGAAATATCAAAAGATCTACAGAATTAAAGCTAGGTTCAAAGATGGCTTCTCCTGCTGCCTCCCTGCCCATATATAGCTATTTTCGTGCCTTGGGAAGCAATCCCCCAGAATCTGGCAGCAAATCTGAGAAGATATCGCCAAATAAGGCAAGATTGGCATTGGTGCGGCCTTCCTGCGGCCTTCACAAAACCTCTGCGGCCTGCACAAAATTGGAAGTCGGCTGGAAATGGTTAAGGAAAAAGGAATCTTGTGGCCTGCACAAAATTACTGCGGCCCGCATTCTGGGTTGTGCGGCCCGCACAAGCACCCGCAGAACTCTCTGTGATTTTTGGAGAAAACTTGAAATTCCGAAATTCATTTTGCAGATGAATTTATTTTGTACGGCCCGCACCAACTCGCAGTTTTGCTCCTTTTGCTCGATTTCTGCAATTTAAACAAGGGAAAGGCAGTAATTGGTTCTTCGGTGCATGCAACTCGGATCTACTATTTGGACTTTGAAAACAGAGATAAAGAATGTGGAGCATATTGGAGCACAAAATCATGGTGTATTTGAACCCTCCTATATATATATATTTATATATATATATATAGAGCTTGGCTACTATGCTTATATAAGCAAAAGCCCACATATGCTTATAACTCATTTTTGCGTTTCCAATGTTCAAATGGTCGATCCGACCGTTCATCTTGTTCTCCATATTAATATGTGCTTGGAGACTAAATTTTACATTTTTCTGAATTTTTTTACTATTTATTAAGCCACTTTGAAAATTGCTGATCTGGGTGAACAGTAAAAACAGTGTTTCCAAAATTCTGGACCACCAGATCAGAAACTTTCAAAGTGGCTTAATAAATAGTAAAAAAATTCAGAAAAATGTAAAATTTAGTCTCCAAGCACATATTAATATGGAGAACAAGATGAACGGTCGGATCGACCATTTGAACATTGGAAACGCAAAAATGCTCATTTAAGCATATGTGGGCTTTTGCTTATATAAGCATAGTAGCCAAGAATATATATATATAGGAAGTGTCTACGGTGCTATGCATAGCATAGAGGCCTCCGTGCTACGGCTCAATTTTTGAGTTTTCAAAATCCTAACGATCGATCCGAACCGTTCAACATGATCTCCATATGAATATGTACTTGCAAACCAAATTTTACATTTTTTATTTTTTTACTATTTATTAAGCCACTTTGAAAAAACAGTAATTTGTACACAACAGTAAAATCTTCTGGACCATTGGATCAGCAATTTTCAAAGTGGCTTAATAAATAGTAAAAAAATTCTAAAAAATGTAAAATTTGGTTTGCAAGTACATATTCATCGTAGCATATTAGCCAGATTATATATATATATATATATATATATGTATGTATTAAAATGTTTGCAGCCAATATATTTCATCCCCGTTCAGACCACAGCTGCGGTTGTAGACTTTTTGTAAAAACGAGTCTTGCGGAACACTCTTATTAGGTCGCAGACTTTTATAAAAACGAGTCTTACATAGGTCGACGTTTTGAACATCAAACATTAAAATATGATCTATAAGTATTTCGATCGAAGTATTTTCGGAAACAATTTAGCCAACCCCTCTATGTATATATATAGGTATAATTATTAAAGAGTGATTTTATTCTATGTTTGCTTAAGCTTAAATTTGAATGCACAATTTTGTGTATATTGGGGGAAATTTTATTTGGCTTAATTGCTTATTAATATGTTTGTATTACTCTCATGCACGTCCCTACTTTAGTTTCAATTTGTACTAGTTTATTAGTCCATGAGAATTTCTCGAAGTGAAAGAGTGTGTTTTTAGTTGTAATGCTCGTATTATATTGTATTAGTGGATTATTTGATTGTAATGATTTTTCTAAATTTTTTTATCAATTTTGTCCAATTTTTTTAGTGTAAAACAAGCTTTTGACAAAAAAAAGTCCGATTTTCCGATCCAAATCAGCCGATTCGGACCAATTTTTCCGATCCTAGTTGGAATCGGACGGTGCCGATCCCGATTCCGATTCCGATTTTTCCTTCTATGGTTGGAACATCTCTTACTAGTACCATGCCAGTTACCAACTTAACACAAACTGGTAAAACATGCTAGGAGCATAGACTAAGATAGTTGGAACATCTCTTACTAGTACCATGCTAGTTACAAACGACAATACAATGAATAATGATCAATACACAATGAAAATCAGTCTTTACCTTCCGTTCGCCTGTCTCTTACTTGAAAAGGTTCGCTCACACCCTCTTGGACTCTCTCCCCAGTTAAATAATAACCCTCTTCTCCATCAACCTCAACCATAACACCTAGCCGAAATCCACTCTTCGTCCAGCTTGAATTATCATTAAAGACAATATTTCCAAAAGTACCAACCCCATTTTCAAGCCTAATAGCAAGACTATGACCGATCAAAATAGGCCCCTTTCCTTCCCTTCCCCTTAACATGTTCTGAACAAACTCACTTCTGCTCCAATTTACTCTGTTTTTCCAAAAATCAGCATCAAGCACAATGATTATGACTTTGGCAGGAGAAAGAAAGCAGTCAGGAGATACTCTTGATTGAGTGTAGAAGTCGTATATTTCTACTCTTATTGGGACTCCAATCTCGTCTCTCACTAGGTCGGTTGTGTAGGTTGGGTCTTGGACCTTGTTGATGAACTGCAGCTGGTATCGAGCTTGGATGTTTAGATCTGGCAGCAACCTTTAAGAGAAATTTGAAATCCATAATTACTTACAAGAGACAAAAGCAAAAAGGAAAAATACAAAACTTGAATTATGTGGTAGTTTTTACTTTTTATAGGCAACTTTGTGAAACCAATAAGCTACTCCATCTAAGCTTGGAATAAAAAAGGTGAAGAAGTGATTTTCACAAAATTAGAGTTGATGATGAGGGTGTGTTAACTGAATAAAATTGTTGACTGCCATAAATTAGGATCAACAAACTCGATCCTGATAGGCCTATTTGGTGTTTCTTGTAAAATTGGGTGTTGAGATAAAGAGTAAATAATAGCTCACCTTGGAGGAGGTAAATTGTTGTTGTAGTGAGACATTATACCAAGTTCTTCCCTAGCCTGGATCTCGTCTATAACCTGTTAAATTAAAATAAAATTGGAAGTACATAAATCTCAATAGACTCGTATCAATTACATAAAAT
This sequence comes from Carex parvula, assembly GCA_025461045.1. NCBI lineage: Eukaryota > Viridiplantae > Streptophyta > Magnoliopsida > Poales > Cyperaceae > Carex > Carex parvula. The sequence goes on from JAJGRW010000568.1 coordinate 246,766, forward strand.
TGGAATTATAAACCAAATAAGACACTTTGTAAAGAATAAAATGTTAATAAAATCAAGATATAATCTGCCAGAAACGATGGTAAAATCTGGCAAATGAAATAAAGATATAATGAACGGCACCTGCCGAGAATGACTACTGTTGTTCAAGGCATTGCATTTAGCGTGAATTCCATCGGCACACTGCGTCGCATGCTCAACCATAGACATCCAGCCTTTGTCAGATTCTGACTTAATACAAAGTATCTAAAAAATATAAAAGAGAGAAGAGAGGAAAATAAGTATCACCATCCATGAAATCAGAAAGCAATATTTATTAACAAACGAATACGAAAAAATAATGATCATAATCGTAAATCCTGGTTTCAGTACCAGTATAATGCGGTAGACACCAGATCTAAATCAGCATGTACCTTTCACTACCACTACCCATATCAATCAGGCCTGGAACAAATATGAACTAGTATAACTCGTTCACCTTATTGTACCTATGCAATATAAAGTACTTTTAAGTGGGCACTGGAATTGTACCACCATTACGTACTGGTACGAGCTCTGTTCAGCTCCCAGTACTAGAACCACTTCTCAGATTTGCAAGTGTAACACAAAAACTACAGGCGTGTAATCTAACCTCGCGAAGTGCAGCTTCATCATTGTAATACAATTTGAGGAAGTCCTCCACCGTGTTGATATTTTTCTTTTGGAGGAGAGAAGCACGATCTTTTCCAATTTTCTTGATACATTGTATGCTGTGTGTCAGCTTTAGCAGATCCGGTTTTTGAGACGCTACAGAATAAATAGCATCAAATCAGCAAGTATAAAAAAATATAAGTATTTAATTTACCAACTTAACACATATGTAGTGGCACTAAAATCTCTCTGTTCGTCATTTTTAGTCGTCAAATGCAAATTGGATTTTAATGTCCGACGGCATGGTCTGCAAACTCGACCGAGTCAGACCGGAATCGGACCGAACCGAGCTATGCGGATTGCGAGTTTTCATGAAAAAACCGGGTTGAACAGTGTTGAACCGGCCGATTCAAGCGATTCTTCACCGATTCTTCCACTGTGGACCGAGTCAAGTGGAGCCCTTCACCGTTTCTCTCTCCCCAACATCTTTATTTCCTGTCGGTCCTAGCTTACAAATAAAAAAATATGGAGAGATTAGCCATTGAATGAGACAAACAGCGTTTTCTATACGCAGCGGCAGTGCCCATTGAACTCAATTTTGCTCCACCTTTTCCTTCTCTCCATTTAGGTCCCCATTGGACCCATCCATTTACCAAGGATTTAAAAAAAATATATTTTTTTTTGGGGTAAAAAATATTTTATTTATCAATTATTTTCTATTTTTTAAGTACAAAAGAAGCTTCTACAAGAAAACTGAGTTTCCAATCTGCTTCGACCGATTCCGATTTCACGGTCAAGTGACCGATCCCGATTCCGATTCCGATTTTGCAAACCACTTTGACATTACATGCTGATACCGGTAATAGATGCTGGGAGCATAGACCAAGATACTTGGAACATCTGTTACTAGTACCATGCCAGTTACCAATGACACTATAATGAATAACGATCAATACACTATGAAAATCGTTTTTTACCTTTCACGCGGCGGTCTTTTACCCGAAAAGGTTCGCTCACACCCTCTTGAACTCTTTCCCCATTCAAATAACCCTCTTCTCCTTCAACATCAACCATAACCCCTAGCCGAAATCCGCTCTTTGTCCAGCTTGAATTATCATTAAAGACAATATTTCCAAAAGTACCAACCCCATTTTCAAGCCGAATAGTAAGACTAGGACTGATCAAAATAGGCCCCTTTCCATCCCTTTCCCTTAACATGTTCTGAACAAACTCACTTCTGCTCCAATTTACTCCTTTGTATTTCCAAAAATCAGCATCGAGCACAGTGATTCTGACTTTGGCAGAAGAGAGAAAACAGTCAGGAGATACTCTTAATCGATTGTAGGAGTTGTATATTTCTACTCTTATCGGGTCTCCATTATTGTCGCTCACTGGTTTGGTTGTGTATGTGGGGTCACTGACCTTGTTGATGTACCGTAGCCGGTATGGAGCTTGGATGTTTTGATCTGGCAGCAGCCTTTAAGAGAAAATTGAAATCCATAATTACTTACAAGAGACAAAAGCAAAAAAGGAAAAAAAAGCTTGAATCATGTGGTAATTTTTAGAGGCATGCATCATTTGAAAACCAATAACCTATGTACTCCAAAGTTGGAATAAAAAAGGTGAATAATTGATTTTCACAAAATTAGAGTTGATGATGAGGGAATAAAATTGTTGACTGCCATAAATGAGGATCAACAAACTCCTGATAGGCCTATTTGGTGTTTCTTGTAAAATTGGGTGTTGAGATAAAAAGAGTAAATAATAGCTGACCTTGGAGGAGGTAAATTGTAGTGAGACATTTTACCAAGCTCTTCCCTAACATGCATTTCTTCTCTAACCTGTTAAATTAAAATAAAACTGGCATTACATAAACCTCAATAGACTACTCATACCAATTTCAGAAACTAAAGTAGGGACGTGAATGAGAGTAACGGGTGTAGGGACAGTACTGGTACAAACAAATAAGCAATTACGCGAAATATAATTGTTCCCAATATACCCAAAATTGTGCAATCAAATTTTAAGGTTAAGAAACATAGAATAAATTCACTGTTCACGTGAAATTAACCACCAGTAGTAAAACCAAGGATAAACAACAATAAAACAAGTGGCATATGGTGTTTGCAATTAGGGGTGTTCATTGGGTCCGGTTTAGTCGGTTTTGAACTGAACCGAATTAGTTGGACTAAACGGTTCAGTTTTTTCGATTTAATGGTTCGGTTCGGTTTGCTTTTTAAAACCGAATTATAATTTCGGTTTGGTTCGGTTTGAAAATTTTGAAAATCAAAATAACCGAACCGACCGAAATTTTATATATTATGAATTTGGTTCGGACCGTCCCGGTTTATTTCTTAATCAATTGCTTTAAATACTTCGGTTTATTTCTTAATATCCCGATTTATTTCTTAATACCTCGGTTTATTTCTTAATATATTTCGGTTTGAACCGAACTAACCGAACAAACCGAAATAAAACTTTGGTTCGGTTCGGTTCGGTACGGTTTTATTTTTGAAACCGAATTATAACTTTGGTTTGTCTAGTTCGGTTCAGTTGAAACCGAACCGAACCGATGAACACCCCTATTTGCAATTATAAGAAAGGGAAATGATCCTTACAATTCTCCGAATCATCTCTTCATTAGTCCTGAGAAAAGCGGGATTCCTAGTAAACAACAGAAAAAAGTTGAAGCTATATATATATATATATATTACAAGGAAAAGATTAAGACTTAAAAGAGTGAGATGGAGAGATTAAGAGAGGAGATAGAAGAGAAGAGTAGTGGAACTGACATAAGGAGATGAGATAGGAACGGCGCGGCTGCTCTTGTTTTTGTTGGGATTTATCGCCACTCTTTTATAAGCATCTGCCATCTCCCCGGGAATTTCCCAGCAAATTTCCTTCTTTTTTTTTAAACAAATGAGAGGGAAATTTCCTTTATCACTACCAAACAAGCAAACAGCGAAGACTCAAGACTCTTACAGTGGGATGGCCAGAAAAGCCTCTCGGCCCGACGGCCCAGTTGTAACCATCCGGTCCGGCTTTTTACCTGGTCGGCCTGGCATAAGACTGGGCCGAAAGACAGACCAGGATCTGGACTTATACTGAAGCCCACAGACAGCCCATTGGGCCTTTCTCTGACTAACAACTATATCTCTTACCTGCTCTCTGACTCACTACCGAAAACCTTTCTCTCACTCTCTACTACAGATGATTCGGAGATCTGTAATGGTGGTACCAAGGCATGGAAAATAGGCAGGGGCAATAGAGCTTATGTTATCTCTATTATGCTTCTTTTGTTATTTATTTACGGTGTGAATTGCTTCATCTTATGTTATGTCTTGGAACAGATTTTTGATAGAATAGAGTTGTCGTGCCTGATTTGATTAATTTCTTGATTGATATGCATTGGTCAAGTTTTCATGCCTGATTTTATTATTAGCTTATGTTATCTCTCTTTTGCTTCTTTTGTTATCTATTTACTCATGTACATTGGTCAAGTTTTCATGCATGATATTAAAATATGGTTGAAACGCAACTAATCAGAGCTCATCCATTCCACACGTGTAGGTAGCAGATCGGAGCAAGCGAAGTACTAGGCAAAGAGTGCTTGTTGCTTTAGTTCTAAATACTATTTGTGTAACTGGACATCTAAAACTATGTTATCTAAAAACTATTTGTGTAACTGGACAAGTAAAACTATGTTATCTAAATTTGTGGGGGCTGTATTATCTAAAACTATGTTATTTTGTGCTAAATTACATTACATTGTTGTTGTTTTGATGTTTCGTTGTGCTAAATGATGCTTGTTGTTTTGATGCATAAATTGGTGTTGGCTGGGTTAGGCATGGCCAGGTCGGGTCGGGTAAGGCAGCCCATGAGTATCGGCAGACAGGCGCGGGTATGGAGGAAAAGCCCATGGGCGGGCCAGGCAGGTCGGATATAAATTTTTATCAAGCGGGTCAGGCATGGAAATCTTCTTCCAAGGGTGATACCAAACTTATGTTGTTATTAATTGGATATACAAAATAACATTGGTTTGTAGATTTGGGTTCAAAATTTGACTTCATTATCCATTGTAACCTGAAACAAAGAAGAGAATGAAATTATAAACCGAACAAGACACTTTGTAAAAAATAAAATGTTATTTAAAATCAAGATATAATTAATACAAAGTATAGACTTCCATAGACTTCCAGCCTTTGTCAGATTCCGACTTCATACAAAGTATCTTAAAAAATTATGGAAGAGAGGAGAGGAAAATGAATATTACCATCCATGAAATCAAAATTTATTAACAAACGAATATGAAAAAAGAATGGTCATAATCCTGGTTTCACTACCAGTACATCGCAGAAGGCACCAGATTTGCATCAGCATGTACCTTTCAGAACCACTACCAATATCAGTCAGGCCTGGAACGAATATGAACTAGTATAATTCGTTCATCTTACAGTACCTATACAATATAAGTACTTATAAGTGGGTACTGGAATTGTACCATTACGTACTGGTACAGTGCTACTGGCTCTGTTCAGCTCCCAAACTATAACCACTCTGAGATATTGCAAGTCTAACATAAAAACTACAGGCGAGTATTCTAACCTTGCGAAGTTCAGGTTGCTTATTGTCATGCCACCAGAGGAAGTCCTCCACTGTTTTGTTGTTATTTTTTTTGGAAGAGAGAAGCACGGTCTTTTCCAACTTTCTTGAGACATTGTACTTCGTGTTTCAGCTCCAGCAGGTCCATTTTTTTAGAAGCTACAGAAAAAAAACAGCATCAAATCAGCAAGTGTCAGGATTTATTTTACTCTTCAGTATCAACATATACCAACTTAACAGCAATGTAGTGGCACTAAAATCTTTTATTTTCGTGTTTTTTGCTCGTCAAATACAAATTGGACGTTAGTGTCTGCCTTTACAAGCTGGTACTTGTCAAACATGCTAGAAGCATAGAAAATCTCTTACCTAGTACCATGCCGGTTACCAATAACACTATAATGAATAATGATCGATGCACAATGAAAATCATTCTTTACCTTCGCCTCGCCAGCCTCTTACCTGAAAAAGATCACCCCACACCCTCTTGAACTCTCTCCCCATTTAAATAACCCTCTTCTCCTTCAACACCAACCATAACCCCTAGCTGAAATCCGCTCTTTGTCCATCTTGAATTATCATTAAAGACAATATTTCCAAAAGTACCAACCCCATTTTCAAGCTGAATACTAAGACTACGACCTATCAAAATAAGCCCCTTCTCCCATTCCTTTCCCTTAACATGCTCTGAATAAACTCACTTGTGCTCCAATTTACTCCTTTGTTTTCCAAAATTCAGCATTGAGCACAGTGATTGTGCCTTTGGCAGAAGAGAGAAAGCAGTCAGGAGATACTTTTGATCGAGTGTACGAGTCATATATTTCTACTCTTATCGGGTTTCAAGCTTGGATGTTTTGATCTTGTTGATGAACTGTAGCCGGTATCGAGCTTGGATGTTTTGATCTGGCAGCAGCCTTTAAGAGAATTTATAAATCCATAATTACTTGCAGGAGACAAGCAAAACGGAAAAATACTTGAATGATGTGGTAATTTTTACACGCATCATTATCATTTGAAAACCAATAACCTACTTCCTCCATAGTTGGAATAAAAAAGGTGAATAAATGAATTTCAGAATATTAAAGTTGATTCAAATTAAATCGTTTTGTTCCATAATTGAGGATCAACAAACTCCGGATTGGCCTATTTGGTGTCTTTTGTAAAATTGGGTGCAGAGATAGAGTAAATTATAGCTCACCATATCTGACGGTCCATCATGCAGATATACCTCTCTCTTCGCTCTTCGCTCTGCTGACACATGCGAGCTCTCTCTGCACGCTGTCGACACCTGTTTCTTTTCCCTTCCTCATCGTGTTCGCCTTTTGTCTCGCTTATTCTTTACAGTTAACATATCTTCCTTCTAGTATTTAAACCTGATACCAAATTTGTTATTTACAAATAACATTCAAATTAGTGCATCATAGTGCAAGAACCTTTATACTGTATCTCCTTCATTCGATTGAGCTAAAATCAGACAAGTTGTGTGTGTTGATTTCTGAGCTAATACTTCATAAGCTCAAATAAAAATGGGCTTTAATTAGTCAATACAAAAAGGTCAGAGGCAGCTTAGTTATCCAATTTTTTACTATCATAACGTTTGTTGATAAAGTCATTTGCAGATGACTCCAAATATTGGGGTATATCTGCAATTAAAATATCAAGATTTATAGAAAATGTATACGTACAGAACTTCCCCAGAAAACCTAACAACTGGCTATATTCTTAATTGGTAAGGCTAAATCATGCAATTGACAGGACTGAAAACAAAAAGTTTGCCTAAAATTAAAAATATAGCCCAGTAAAAGGAAAAAATAAACCTTCCTACCCGTCACATGAGAGGGCCCACATGTTGTTTTCATACAGACACTTCGAAAGCATCATGGCCTGACCTGACCTAAACCCTAAACCCTAAACCCTTAACTTCACATTTTTATTGGTGTGCTAGGTTAAGTATGGACTGCAGTGTTTTACAACCAATTTGACAAGAAAAAAAGACAGAGCCCTCCATAATTTAACTTAATTATATGTATTTTGGTTTGTCTTTGGGCTTGCTTGGTTTTTAGTTGCAATTGAGGTAAAAGGAGACTGACCGGTGCTAAGTGAAGGAGAATTGAAGCCTGATTGTGGCTGAACTGCATGGTCAACTACTATTGATTATGGTTAAATTTCATCTTAATTGGAGCAGAAATTCACAATTAATAGCTCGATTTGAATCACTAAAAGAACTTTCCAAATAGGAAAATAAGAAATACAAATTAAAGATACAAAAGGTAACATTTTGTTGAGAAAGCACTTATTTCAAGCTCAAAGAAGTCCATTTCCTTCAACATTACCTGCAAGTCAGATAAATAAAACTTATCAGCAAAAAAACAAAGATATATTCAAACTCAGTATCTCAGAAAACTAACCTGAAGCCACGGAGCGGTACGCCAAAAAGGCGGATAGACGGAAAGGAAGAGTTTAAAGGCGGACGCGACGAGTTAAGAGGAAAGAGAGAGAGAGAGAGAGAGAGAGAGAGAGATCCATCGCCATGTCTAGGTCTATGTGTCTCCTCTGGGTTGGGCTTTGGGTTTGGGTTTGGGTTTGGCTCCATGTTGGAGTAGCCATCGGAATCGGTAGAGAGTCGGAAGAATTTTTAATCTCAGCCGATCGAACTTTTTCAGGACCAAGCAAGTGTACTTTAACGTGCAAGGTTAAAACAAAGGAAAAAAATTTTATATGCCACTTCAAAATATGAAAATTAAAAAATTATCAGCTTAAAATATAAAATTAGAAAATTGCCACTCTAATATCATTAAATTTATAAAATTGCCACAATTATACATCTAATATACATATTTGATTAAAATTATTCTGAAAAATTTGTATAAAAAAATATATTTTCATATTTTCCAAATTACCCTTCATCTCCTCATTTTAATTAGTTAATTACCCATTCCTGGCCATGGCTGTCTATCAGCATCATCTCCTCATTTTCCTCTACTTAACTCTCCTTATTCCAACCAATTCACACAACATTACAGTCATCTTAGATGCTTTCCCTGATTACTCAGTCTACAACAGCTACTCTCCAAAACCAAGGTGTGCCATGAAATCAACTCGCACAAGACAGTGACGTGCCGGGTTCTCTCCAATTCTGCCATGTCTTCTCTTGTCGCCGAGCAGAGCCTGACAGGGATCAAGAATGCGCTCCGCCATCTCATCCTCTTAGGCTACTTCGACCAGCAAAAGCTCCACAACCTGACACGTGGCACCACCCTGACAACCACTCTCTACCACACCACGGGCAACGCGTCGGGCAACCTCGGCTTTGTCAATATCACAAACTTGCGAGGTGGTCGGGTTGGTTTTGCCTCAACCCAATTGTTTGTTTGCTGGTAACCCTGTGAGCCTGGTACCGGGCTCGTTTTTTATACTAATCATTGATTTTAGTTCTGTTAGTTCGTTTTTTATACTAATCATTGATTTTAGTTCGGTTCCCTCTTTCCCTCTTTCCCTCTGGTAACGTTTTTAGTTTGCTGGTTCGGTTCCCTCTTTCCCTCTGGTATAATTCAACTGGTTCGGTTCCTCGTTTGTTTGCTGGTTCGGTTCCCTCTTTCCCTCTGGTAACCCTTTGAGTGCTTTAAATCTGGAGTCTGGAAGCCTGGAAGAACTCAAGAAAGGTAGCAGCAACGCAACATCAAGCAGGTGTTTGACGAAATTCCTCACTGAAACTTCCCCTCATCCTGTACTCAACATTAAAACGATGTTCTCCAACTACCCCAAAGCACGACGATTTCTAAGGTGAGATTTAAAGAAAGCAATTAGCTCCTTCCAGGTTTCATCTAATACCGTTTTAATTTGTAATGAGTGTTTTTATTACGGGTTCCATCTAATACCGTTTTAAAATGAGGAGATGAAGGGCAATTTGGAAAATATGAAAATACATTTTTTTTATACAAATTTTTCAGAATAATTTTAATCAAATATGTATATTAGATGTATAATTGTGGTAATTTCATAATTTAATGATTTTAGAGTGGCAATTTTCTAATTTCATATTTTGAGATGGCAATTTCTTAATTTTCATGTTTTGGAGTGGCATATAAAATTTTTTTCCTAAAACCGATGGTACAGATATCTTATTCTACATTGTATGTATCTCGTGCGTAGCGTATCCTCTTATTCTCTGATATCTCATATTTTGCGTGACCGACTTGTCCGGTGCCTATTCGGAGATAGCGCACTTTCATATTGGTGCAGAACGTATTTGAACAGTTCAGATTTAAAATATGAGATATATCAGATGATGCGAATTTGAAGAGACACGGGGTTAGGTATCCTAAAGTTTTATTGGATGGTAAACACTTTTAAGTTTTATTGGATGGTAAAGCATTACGCACTTAGTTTAAATACTGCATCAACTAAAAAGGAAACTTTCAACGACGGGCCGACATTTTTATTAATATCCAAAGTTTAATACAAATTATTATTTATGCTCAGAATCTGATCCAACATCGAAAAATGCCCAAGCCGGTCAGAAAATGACCGACATACTGCCCCCCCTAAGCGCACATTTTCCATTTTCTGGCTGGCTTACTCTTTTTTTTTTTTTTGTTAAGAGACATTATGAAGAGCAAAATAATGAAATCTAACACTGAAAATTTGAATTTTTTGTTTAAATTATTTGTTAAATTACTTCTTTTGATATATAATTAGTATATTTATACTAAAATACGCTAAATTACTTGAAATTACGTTGAATTACACTATATTAAGTTAAATTACACTAAATTACATTACGTTACGCTAAAATACGGTAAATTACTGTAAATTACGTACACTAAAAAGATGAAAAACGACGACGAAATTTCAAACGGTCATAAAACGGCGCTCGAGTATCTGATTTCAACAAATGACTAATTTTCGGAAAGCTTGCGAAAATGCGCATGCATCCGTGATGGCCATGCCATTTTCTGAAATTCAGAGTCACTAAAAAACAAAGGGAAGAGCCTCAAAACTTAAGTTGAAGTTTCTGATTAAGATTTTCATTTCTATTATTCAATCCAAGTAGCTCAGTAAATTAGTTACATAATGAACTTGTAGAATACCAGTTTTTACTATTTTCGGAAGTTTTTTACTATTTTTTATGATTCATGAAAGATGGCACAGAATCAGTCTATTTTAGCGTAATTTACCGTATTTCAGCATAATTAGCGAAGTTATTGTAATTTAGCGTAATTTAACGTAATTTAGTGTAATTCAACATAATTTCAAGTAATCTAGTGTAATTCAACATAATTTCAAGTAATCTAGTGTATTTTAGTAAAAATATGCTAATTATAAATCAAAAGAAGTAATATAACAAATAATTTAAACACAAAATTCAAATTTTCAATGTTAGATTTCATTATTTTGCTCTTCATAGTGTCTCTAAAAATAAAAAAACAGTAAGCCGGCCATTTTCTGGCCGGCTTGGACATTTCTCGAAATTAGCTGACAATCTGAGCATAAATAATAATTTGTATTAAACTTTGGATATTAATAAAAATGTCGGTGGCCAAAGTGTATGTACCATATATAAATATTAAAAATGGGTCAAATTTGACCATATATACCAAAGTGCGTGTACATATTTGCAACCATTGTATTATATAAATATATTAAAAACTATATTTTTTTTGTCTTCCCTAAGTGTATGGACGTAGTTCTTTTTTAAGAAAAGTTGTGAACAAAGCTTTTCATCTCTGAGAGAGATTTGTGCACAGTCATTCAATTACTTTTAAAGATTAAGATAACGATAAAAAATTCGTATTTAAATATCGGAAATATTATCTTTAACTAAATTAATCACATGTCGGTTCTCAGTAAACAAACATATTCAAAACTATTGCATTTGTTTTTCTTATTGTTAAAATTAGAAGTCAGAGGATGCATTGTTAGTCACTTTCATAATTTTAAATTTTTAATCATATATATTGTAATTTAATTGATTTTTTTTAATTTTTTTATATAGTTCAGTTATTTTAAAATGCTAAATGTGTGATTGTATTTTAATGATAAGAATTTCATTTTGTTGTAGGGACCTAAATAAAAATTTTAACTGTCACACATTATGTATTTTATGTTTTAGCTTCTTCAATTGATTTTTTGTAATTCCTCCATGTACAAAATGTTGTAAATTTAAGAATAATAAGTGTCAAAATATTTTTTTTGCAAAAGTGTCCAAAATAATTATATCATCTGATGTGAAATGAAATGAAGAGGGTTAAATACAGAATATCCCTTAATAAACAGACAAGAACTCAACCTTGACCATCCTTTCTCTCCGTTATTTTTTTTTTCTTTTTTCTGTGATTTATTTTGGGTATAATTTTTGTCCCCAATAATTCTTGTTGGATATGATTTTATGTCCTCTAGTACGACCATGTTGATTACAGATTACTTTATAAAAGTTTGCTCGATCCGGACTTTTTATTGTTTGAAAGGTGCACTTGACATTATGACATATTTTACCAGCACTTTCACCAAAAATTTTTATTAATAGAAATAATAATAAATGAATGTCGACATAGAATACTGAATTCGTCAGTTTTTCAAATCTAACAAAGACGTTACTGTTCGTAACGTCCAGGGGACGTTACCAACGATAACGGCCCGATTAACCAACATGGAATCGCTAATTGCAGCTGCTAATGGCTGGACGTTGAGAACGGTAACGTCCAGGGAGAAAATATTAAAAAAAAAAAAAAACTGTGGCCGTCGCCAACGATGCCGGCCTGCGCAAAAAAAAAAAAAAATAACACGAGGCCGTTGCCAACAATAACGTCCAGACTCTGAAAAATAATAAAAATAAATAACACGAGGCCGTTGCCAACGATAACGTCCATTTATTGTATTCCAGTTAAATCATTCCATCAACTTTCGCAACTGTGTTAAAATAAAATAAAATATTATATTATATATTTTTATTCCTGAATTTTGTTACAACCTTATCGCAACTGTGTCTCTATCCTCTGCATTATTTTATATTTTGGATTTTAAATCTCGACCATCCGATCAAAATCCGGACTAATCCATACATGCAATGCAAATACACAAAATCTCTTTAATTTTCGTACCAATAATGATCGAAACGATCCGAATTTGTTCCGTAAAAACTCAAATTTTGAGTTATTGCAGAAGATTGAATTCGCCGAAACTGGCCTCCGGATCTGAAAAACAATTCCATTTAAAATTGGGACAAACCAGCAAAAGTCTAAGACTCCTTCAGGGCCTGTTCGTTTGTCACGGGATTGTGCGGGATGAGATTTGACGGGTTCGGGAATCCACTTTTTTATTTGCGGGAACCCATACTCATAAGTATGCACGGGAATAATTATGAAAATATACTGAATGAGTGTTCGGTTGTACCGTGGGAATAGTTGTGGAATACCATATTTTCTTTCTAAATTTGATGATATCAATACAATAATTATTAATTAAATCAAATAAACAATAACATAACAATACTTATTAATAATTATTTTATAAAATATAAATAATTTTATAATTAAATAAAAATTATTAAATGAAATGGAAAACCGATGTTTGACTTGGTTGGAAATGTGTTGTAAAATGTGTTGACTTGGTTGGAAATGGAAAAAAAATATAAAATAATGCAGAGGATAGAGACACAGTTGCGATAAGGCTGTAACAAAATTCAGGAATAAAAAATATAATATAATATTTTATTTTATTTTAACACAGTTGCGAAAGTTGATGGAATGATTTAACTGGAATACAACAAATGGACGTTATCGTTGGCAACGGCCTCGTGTTATTTATATTTTTTTTTCCAGAGTCTAGACGTTATTGTTGGCAACGGCCTCGTGTTATTTTTTTTTTTGCGCAGGCCGTCATCGTTGGCGACGGCCACAGTTTTTTTTTTTTTTAATATTTTCTCCCTGGACGTTACCGTTCTCAACGTCCAGCCATTAGCAGCTGCAATTAGCGATTCCATGTTGGTTAATCGGGCCGTTATCGTTAGTAACGTCCCCTGGACGTTACGAACAGTAACGTCTTTGTTAGATTTGAAAAACTGACGAATTCAGTATTCTATGTCGACATTCATTTATTATTATTTCTATTAATAAAAATTTCGGGCACTTTCACAGAGCTGATTTTTATTAGGACTATTGTATATTCAGATTTTTATCATATTATGCGGTATGAAATTTAACGGATATAAAAACTCACAAAATAATTTATGGAAACTCATACTGAATGTACATAAATTATTATTGAAATGAATGTTTAGTTATATCGTAAAAATAATTGTGAAAATAATTATATTTCTTTTTAAAATTCTTGATTTATATAATTATTCTTATTAATTAATTTATTATTATAATACTTATTAATTATTATTATTGTTATTAGTTTAGTCTGACTTCCTTATTTTTGTCCATCCTTTTTAACTTCTAGAAAGTTTTTTGAAAATAAAAAATGAGAAAGTATGGGGACAAAAAGTCACAACAATTAAAAAAGATAAAAATTATAGAAAAAGGAGGGGTCGATTAACAACAATTTATCTTGGCATTTTCATTTTGTTTTCATTTTCCTAAGTATTAAGGAATTTTATTACATAAATACTTATCAAAATTTTATATACAAAATATTTTTGGATGTATTTTGGAATGTAAAAAAATTACAATGTGACCCAATACGGTTCCGCTACGGCATGATATATGTCATGAGTCATGTGTCTTGTGTTGTGATCATTTTTCAAAAAATTAGCACGACACACGAACTGGTATGGTCACGACACACAACCACGAGTGATCAGGACCATTAGATCTTGATCGAAATTTAAGTTAGTTTATTATATGACCCAAGTCACATGCCCTGACTAGCGTGTCTCATGTGGTGATCATTCTTCAAAAAATTGATACGATCACTCGTGATCCGGACCGTTAGATCTTGATCGAAATTTAAGTTAGTTTATTACATGACCCAAGTCATCCGTGACCACACCATTTTATGTGTCGTGCCGATTTGTCAAGAAAAATGATCATAATACGGGACACGCGAGTCATACTTGGGTCATATGTCGTGTTGTATCACGAGGAAACCGTATCGGGTCATAGTAGTTTACAAGATTTTGCTTATGATCCGAAATATTAGGAAATAAAACTAATTTATAACAATTTATTTATTTTATTTCTAATCAATAAAAAAATCGGGAAAAAGGGTTAACATTTGCGTTTTGTGAAGACGTGTGAAAAAGAGAGAGTATCAGTGGTGGGCCTTTGCACTTTCTGTCGGAGGCGACAGGAATAAGATCACAAGAAGACTCTGTGCTTTTGCACTTTCTGTCGGAGGCGACAGGAATTCAGATCCTCTCGGTACCGTAGTAGGGAATTTTTTAGAATTAGTGGATCTTGGCCGTTTTTTTTAATTTTGTACGAATCTCAAAGTCCAATAATACTGCCTCTGCGACAGTGGATCTCAAACAAAGCAGGTGGGAGTTAATCTCAAACCGTAAAGTGAGGGAAATCTTTTACGGTACTGAAAGATGCTTTTACGGTACCGTAGATGTGCCAATCCAACTCAGACCTGATCTGACGGTAGATGTCTATCGGACCAGGTCTGAGTTGGATGGGCACATCTACCGTCGGATCTCATAAGAAAACATATTAAAGAGTCGCTGAATTAATGGAGCTTCATAATTTTTCCTTTATTTTTCTATTTATACGTTTTGTCTTCGTATTTTCTATTTTACTTTGAGAGTCTTGGATCTAATTCTAGGTCAAAACAAATTGGTCCCTGTTTCATACATTTATTAATTGTAGCATGCAAGAGATTATACCAATCTTGATTGGTATGTGCCGAGCCCAAAAAAAAAAGTCACAACAATTAAAAAAAGAAAAATTATAGAAAAAGGAGGGGTCGATTAACAACAAATTATCTTAGCAATAGTCAAAAACAAAATTCTATACTTAAAGCGAATTTGCACGGATTTAAAGTGAATCAGACGGTGTTGGAACTCGTCAAAACTAAAGTAGATTTGATATCCATTGGACCTACTCCGAGTTGTCACCTAAAAGTGAAATGTGCAGAAGAGTGAGATTCTATGATTTCTACTTTAAAAAAAGACAAAGAGAGAAGATTTTTTTTATCATAATAATTATTAAAATAAGATATAAAAAATAGAAAGAATACTTTGATTCCAACATATTTAAAAGAGTTGAGATCAACGATTCCGATCTAATCCTAATAATTTTTTTTTTCTTCATCTCTGCTGATTTAAAAAAAATAATGGATCGGGACCAATAGTCTCAGACTTTCTAAATATATTGCAGTCAAAGTACTCTTTCTATTCTGTACATCTCATTTTATTAATTTTTATGAATTAAAGTCTCCAAAGAGAAGGGAGAACGAAATAAAAAAGCGAATCAATATGTAAAAAACCGGTTTATTATTTAGGTGGAAAAGATTTTTTTACTGAAAACAGTTCGGTTAAACCGGTTTGATTAGTTCAATTCCATTGTTTTGGTCAAATCAGCTCGTTCGTTCCTGTCTGATAACACTACTCGAATTTTTTTTTTGAAATCATAGATTAGAGACACCCAATGTACTTTGAAACCCCTATAACTATTTTTTATATATAATGCTGGACGGGTTTTGCACTGTTCATTCAGTGCTGTCTGATTCTCAGCCGTTGGATTTGTATCGAAGAGATTTTAATCGACTTCGTTCTCTTGCATTGACGCGTGTCTAAACCCGCTTTTCTTCGGAACGGACTCCGCTGTTTTTCTGAAAAAGCGAATCTTACTTTTTCTATCTCAACCATTTAAAATTATTGAAATCTGTATATGAAAAAAAAATTTATCGAAATACATAAATAAAAAACTTTAAATGATCCAGATGGAAATGACAGGATACTGCTTTTCTCTTTAAAAAAAGCAGCAGAGCTTATCCCTTTCCTTCAAACCCTTCGCCTTCTTTGTTGAAATATATATATACTACTCGAGTTAAAATTAAGATTTATACAAAGGATCAGTCTCAATTCCTCAGTGTGAATTCAACGGCTTTGAATATAATGCGCACGAGACACGGCCGATTTTTTTTTTTTTTTGAGTTACACTACTCGAGTCCACATCCTCTGCATTAAAATACAGTTTGAGTTTAAATTAGAACCGTCTGATCAGAATCCGGATCAATCCGGCCGATGTCTGTAATGTACGGAATTCTTCAAGATTCGTGTTTATATGTAACAAACGGATCGGATTTAAAATCAATGGGTGAGTTAATGCAGAGAATATGAAGTCGGAGAACCAACTCCCGGGAATATTGCTGCAAACTTCCCATTTTTTTGAATAACTTGGGCTTATATAAGACAAATGTTGCTCTCTCCTTCATCTTCATCTTCTCCAGTTGTCATAAACCCCAACTTTTGGAGACACAGAGACGAAGAGATGGCCATGGATCCCTGGTGGTTCGACAACAGCAGCAGCGAAAACAACCAAAACCGTCAGCTCATCAGCCCCGATGACAGCAGCCGCGCCGCTCATCTCTCACCTCCTGTCATCGGAGGCCAGACCATCCTTCTGTCAGTTCCACTCTTATCTCCTCCTCTCTTAATCTCTCTTAATAGTTCAATTACTTATTTCGTTGTAATTGCTTTAACTTTTAACTTTTTCTGTTGTTTACTAGGAATCCCGCTTTTCGCAGGCATCTTGAAGAGATGATTCAGAGATCTGTAAGGATTCCCTTTCTTATAATTGCAAAGACCATATGCCACTTGCTTTATTGTTGTTTATTCTTGGTTTTACTGGTGATTAATTGCACGTGAAGAGTGATTTTAATTTAGTCTTTGATTAATTGCACAATTTTGGGTATGTTGGGAGCAATTTTATTTGGCTTAATTGCTTATTTGTTTGTACCAGTACCGTTACTATATATTATCGGTGTGTTGATTCTGAAATTGGTACGAGTCTGTTATGTTATGCCAATTTTATTTTAATTTAACAGGTTGACATCCGGGTTAGAGAATTGTTTCCGGAATTGTCTCCTTCCATCAATTTACCTCCACGGTGAGCTATTGTTTACTCTATCTCAACACCCAATTATACAAGGGATCGACTCCAAATAGACCTATCAGCAGTTTGTTGATCCTCATTTATTTGAATCAACACACCTTCATCATCAACTCTAATTTTGTGGAAATCACTTATTCACTCTATTCCAACTTTGGAGGAAGTAGGTTATTGAGTTTTCAAATGATGCCTGTAAAAATTACCACATGATACAAGTTGTTTTTCATTTTGCTTCTGGGTCCTGTAAGTAATTGCGTATTTCAACTTTTTTCTTAAAGGCTGCTGCCAGATCCAAACATCCAATCTGGGTGCAGGCTACAATTCATCAACAAGGTGAAAGACCCCACCTTCACAACCAACCTAGTGAGAGATGAGAATGGGGACCCCATAAAAGTAGCAATATACCCTCCATCAATTATTTCTCCTGGCAACTCTCTCTCTTCTGCCAAAGTCAGAATTACTGTGCATGATGCTGAATTTTGGAAAGACAGAGTAAACTGGAGCAGAAATGAGTTTCTTCAGAACGTGTTAAGGGAAAGGGAAGGAAAGGGGCCTATTTTGACAGGTCGTAATCTTATTCAGCTTGTAAATGGTGTTGGTACTTTTGAAAATATTGTTTTTAATGACAATTCAAGGTGGACAAAGAGCGGATTTCGGCTAGGAGTTATGGTTGAGGTTGAAGGAGAAGAGGGTAACTATTTAAATGGGAAGAGGATTCAAGAGGGTGTGAGTGATCATTTTCATGTAAGAGACCGGCGAGGGCAAGGTAAAGAATGATTTTCATTGTGTATTGATCATTATTCATTATAGTGTTGTTGGTAACTGGCATGGTACTTGTAACAGATGTTCCAAGTATCTTAGTCTATGCTCCTAGCATGTTTTACCGGTACCAGCATGTAAGGTCAGACACTAAAGTCCAATTTGCATTTGACGAGCAAAAATCATGAAAATTAAGATTTTAGTGCCACTACATTGATTTTAAGTCTGTATATGTTGATACTAGAAGGTAAATTAGTTGAATTTTGGGAAAAAGATAATTTTATTAATTCATCCTAAGACTTATATATATGAAGTACACATCTTACATATAGGTCCCTAATCTATTTCATAATTTCTCTTTTACAGAATTGCCTTTTTTAAAATTAACTCTCAACAAAATTAAATCTTTGTATTTTGATACTTGCTGCTTTGATGCTGTTTATTCTGTAGCATCTCAAAAACCGGACCGGCTAAAGCTGAGACACAAAGTACAAAGTCTCAAGAAAGTTGGAAAAGATCGTGCTTCTCAGCTCCAAAAGAATAACATCAAAACAGTGGAGGACTTCCTCAAATTGTATTACAATGATGAACATGCACTTCGTGAGGTTAGAATACTCGCCTGTAGCTTTTATGTTACACTTCCAAATCTGAGAATGGTTCTAGTACTGGGAGCTGAACAGAGCCAGTACTAGTATGCAATGGTACGATTCTAGTACCCAATTGTATAGGTACAATAAGGTGAATGAATTATACTAGTTCATATTAGTTCCATGCCAGACTAATATTTGTAGTGGTACTGAAAGATACATGCTGATGAAGATCTGGTGCCACAATGTACTGGTACTGGAACCAGGATTTAAGATTATGATCATTCTTTTTTCATATTCGTTTGTTGATTAATATTGCTTTCTGATGTCATGGATGGTAATGTCAATTTCCGCTCTTCTGTCTTTCATATTTGTTAGATACTTGTTATTAAGTCAGAATCAGACAAAGGCTGGATGTCTATGATTGAGCACGCGACGCAGTGTGCCGATGAATTTCGTGCTAAATACAAGGCCTTGAACAACAGTAATCAGCCTCAGCAGGTGCGTTCACTATATCCTTATTTTATTTACCAGATTTTACCATCGTTATTTTTTACAAATTGAATTTACTTATTTGGTTTCAGGTTTCAAATGGAAAAAGAAGTCAACATTTTAACCCAAATACAAACCAATTTTATTTTGAATATCCAATTAATAACAACATAAATGTAATATCTTTGTTTATTCTTTCAGCATGCGAATGTTGATAGAGAAATATATTGAATATGTGTGGTGGGGGGGTGTTTGGGGGGTTGCAGAGATGTGTACCAACTAATTATAATATCAACCTTTGTTCCATTAACTAAGTTGTGCAGAGATGGCTACCAACAAATTAAAATTTTCTTTTGTCAACTCAGAATTGTATGAATATACCTCATGTCTAAATTACTGTTGTCTTTTGAATTTCAGGCTTTAGTACATCCGATGGTAAGGAACATGTCTCTCAGTACAAATGGTGGGCCTTGTTTTGTCGGTTCAGTTTCATCAGGGCCAAACCTTTTTGAGGACGATATAATTGGAGGTGCCGTATATTCATATTTTCCGTGTCTTTTCTTGAACCTGTTTATAGATATGTTTATCTGACTTAGCTAAGTTTCTTTTGTTATTATTAATTATAGGTGATTTGCCAGAAATTTACGAGCACCTTCCTGCAATTTTCGATATTTCTTCATTGAATGTATTAAATGAACGCATCTCATCTGCTTCTGGTGAGCATATAGTGGAGCCACAACCAGCACAACCAGCTCTATTCCTTGAGACATATGTAAGGAAATTAAATGGTTGCTTTAGATCAGTTTTTCTTTACTTCATACTTGATATAATTCACATCCTCTGAGATATCTCATATTTTGCGTGACTTTTTGGAAAATCTCAACCGTTCAAATACGTTCTGCACGAAGCTCAAAGCTTAAATAATACTGGCCCCCTGTGCTATCCCGAATAGGCACTGGACACGTCTGTCACGCAAATATGAGATATCTCAGAGGATACACACTCTACTTCATACGCATTAGGTGTTTATTACTTGAGATTCATTGCATTCTTTATTTTATTAACTTGAACCTGAAGTACTGTCCCAAATTTTGTTTAGAGCATTGATTAAGCTCCATATGTCATTATGCCAAGTAGAAAATAATCTTAAAATATTTAACATTGCTGCACCATTATAAAATCTGAGACAGTGTCAACCCCTGCACCCATAATGCAATATTTTTGTTTATTCTTTCAGCATACAAATGTTGAGGGAAGAAATATACTGAATGGGATCTCAGTGCAACATACTAGTGATGGCGGTAAGTACTTCACTTTCATCCCTTCATCTAAAATTATAGAAACTGATTGTTCAACAGGATTATCTAAAATTTGTAATATGCTGATTAATAAATAAAATTTTGCGATTGCCTCTTGCAGGATTCCCTGAACTTGAATTTTCCAGTGACTTCATCTCAATGAAAAATTTGTATGCAGAACCTGAATCATCTCCCAATTACAATATGCAAGTTCGATCGGGCGGTGACCGTGGCGGCGGCAGTGGCGGTGGCGGTGGCGGTGACGGTGACGGTGGCGGTGGCGGTGACGGTGACGGTGACGGTGGCGGTGGCAGTGGCGGTGGCAGTGGCGGTTGCGGTGGCAGTGACAGTGACATCTTTATATCTTCTAGAGTTCGATATCCTTCTCGAAATCCAAGATACCGGGGCAAAATTACGTTGGGAATTCTTTATCCAACGAGGGCTTCTTTCTTTGGTTTGGTTTGAGCGACCTATATATTGTAGTTTTCCGTGGAAATTGGATGTCATCAAAAGTACCCACAGGAATAATGTTTGTATTTGATCCAATCGAGCTTATAAACTCTATGTTTTTTGTTTGATTTTGTTGTTAGTTACATTCACTAAACAAGAAATATGTTATGTTCCATAATATATAATTTGAAGTGTAGATTTTGCTTTTGACGATTGCCAAGAAAATTTGTTTTTAACTGTCCCCTCCTTGTTTATATAATTTTTATTTTGTAATTGTTGTGACTTACTTTTTCTTGGACTTGGTACATACAAATCGTGATTGGTATGATCTCTTGCTACAATTAAAAAAAAAAGGTATGAAACAGGGACCAATTTTTGTTTTGACCTGGAATTAGGTCCAGCATGTGTTAAAATTTAAAATATGAAGAGAAAACACATATATAGAAATAAGAGAAATTTGGATATAACCCATCACAACTTCTTTAATTAGATATTTACCCATCCAAAATTAAAAATTAGATATTTCCCCATCTAACATGACCTATTTATTAATATATCCATTTTCAATTTTTTTCACTAAAAATGTAAATCAATATTAATAAAATATTTAAGAGACTATTTTACCCTTCAAAAAATTTCTCAGAGATCAAACTGTTCATTGATTAAATGGTTAGGATTTAACCTCCAATGCTCACCTGCCTCTCTGGATATCAAACGATCGAAGCGCTCTCAATCCCTCCATGCTTGTCCATAGTTTCCTCCCTCTCCGCTACCTATCAGTATCTTTCATCGCTCTCTCCTTTATATCAAGTCAAGCAAGTTTATTGAAGACCGGTACCTGTCTTAGTACCAGTCTTGGCTTCTTTGAATTTTATTCATTCAGGAGTGGACTTATGCTCTACGCCGTTTCTTCTTCTTTGTTTTTCCTAAATATCTAACTAAAAAGGTGTGAAAAAGTTTAGCTTCATAAAGAAAGGAGAATGAAATCCACAAGAAAGGGACTGACAAAACCTGTGAGAAAACAATTACTTAATGGACCTTACAAAATTCCTATTTTATATGAAGATAAAACTAAATGTTTTATTATTGTTTTAAGCATGAAATTCTTATCAGACACAAAGATTAAATGTATTCAACTTCTCAAAATCACCAACAGAGATTACTGTTAACTATTGACTAAAAATATTGCTCGTCAGATTTTTCTTTTAGCTTACTAGTAAAAACTTCATAAAAAAGTACTCATCTTTGGAATTAACATATTGACTCTATGTATTGAAATTAATTTTTTTTTGCGAACTAATCATGACAAGAAAAGAAAACACACATAGAGAAACAATTTCTCTCCCAAAAAACATGCAGGTCAGCCATCTCTTCAAATAATTCCACAAAAAAAAAAAAAGATCAAATAACTGAATGCACCTATGCACATGCAGCTAATTTAACAAAAAATAAAGTTATGTAATAATGCATCTATTTGCTATCAATCGCAGCTGATGATTTTTAGAGAAAAATTGAAAAAGTGATAAGGGTAGTATTGTCATTGAAATATTTAATAATATTTTTTAGTGAGAAAAATTGAAAATGGGTATATTAATAAATATGTTATGTTTAGATGGGGAAATATCTAATTTTTAATTTTGAATGGGTAAATATCTAATTAAAGAAGTTGTGATGAGTATATATCCAAATTTCTCTAGAAAGAAATAAGGCCCCTAGCTATACTGACTTGTCCACTTAAACCGTCCGGTCCGGTTTTTCTTTTCAAAAATAAAAGAAAACTTATGAAGATCGGTGTTATCTGTAACTGCCAAGACAGGATCCTGGACTCGCAAATCATTGTTAGTACAAAATATTATAAAGTGAAAATATAATAAAATATTTATGAAAATCTTTCTTATTAGTACTTATTATTATTATTATTATTATTATTATTATTATTATTTCCTCTTATTTTGTAACCAATAATGTCTTCTTGCACGAAAAAAATATTGGATTATATAATATACTCAAATCAATCCAACAACATATTGATCAGATACTGCCAATTAATTATATCCACCGTACGTATGGTTTATTAATTCGAATACAATTAATGCACATAGTAAAGCATAGTTGTAGTATTCAAACTAAGTGCGTAACGCATGCTTTACCATATAATAAGAATTAATATTGTTTTTCTAGATGTTGAAATATGACTTTAGAACACTACAACAAACTGGTCTTCAGCGATTGGTTCGGTCGGCGACGAACCCTTCAGCGACCGGTGCTCACAGCCTTCAGCGACCGATTTGTCCCGGTCGCTAAAGGGTGTCCCTAAAAAACACGCCAAGGTTTTCCTTCTCTCTCTGACTCCTCCCGCATTTTAGGTTAGCCAAAAAAAAAAAGACGCCGCCCGATCCCCCGCCGCCCGGTCCTCTCTCTGACCCATGCTGCTCGATCCCCGCCGCCCGGTCCTTCTCTCTCTGACCCCCGCCGCCCGACCCAGCTGATCAGGCCGGCCCCGCCCCTCTCTCTCATTCGAACTCTCCCACTCTCTTGCTCGTTCGAACTGGTTGCGCCTCGCCCTATAATCTCACTGCTGTCTGGCCACCTCTCCCTGGTAAACGTTTCTCCCTCACACTCTCTCTCTCTCTCTGATTAATTTAAACACAAAATTAAAAATGTGGTTCAAGTGATGTATAGCATCTGCCATGTACGTAGCTTGCTGTAAATGCCACTTCGAAGTAAGACATAAACATAATCAGAATAAAAAATTGAAATAGGAGGGCCGAATAAATAAGTAGAAGGGTTAAAATGTACTATTTGTTTTGTGTTATAATCATGCTCAATATTTTTTTTTTTTTCGTTTTTAAAGTTCAAATAGTAGATCTGAACTTGTCAACATGATGTTCATATTAAAATGTGCTTGGAGATAAAATTTTATTTTTTTAGAAATTGTTTTATTATTTTTTTAGGTAGATACAAAATTATTGTTTTGGATGGTCCAGATCTTTTCACCTTTAAGTACTTAGAGCATCTACAACGGTGATTTCTTTTAAATTGCTAATCTGACATGTTAATTGCTAATATAATTGCTAGGATGTACCACAGTTTTTAAATTAGCAAGTTTGCTTTAAAAGCAACTCTTTAGAGTATCTACAATGGTGATTTCTTTTAAATTACTAATCTGATGTGTTAATTGCTAATATAATTGCTGGAATGTACCACAGTTTTTAAATTAGCAAGTTTGCTTTAAAAGCAACTCTAATTAAATTTCTCGGATGGAGTGATTTAGAAATTATGAATCCCTTTAATTGCTAAATTCAGTGACGTGATCCAAATTAATTACTAAACGTTTGATGTAATGGAGATGCCCTTAACATTCATTTTTTTCTATTAAAAAAAGGAGGAAGTAGTAGCATACATAAAAAAAAAAAAAAAAATTGGTTAATTAAATATAAAAAAAGTCAACTGCCCATATATATTGGATGATTACATCAACATGAATTCAACGGTAACCTTTTTTTCTATTGTAGAACCATAAGAAGAAAAATAATACACAACATTTTTTTTATTTGATGTTTGATTAACAAAAAAAAATACCTTTTCCTACAATCATATATGAAAAAATAATATA
This sequence comes from Carex parvula, assembly GCA_025461045.1. Lineage (NCBI taxonomy): Eukaryota > Viridiplantae > Streptophyta > Magnoliopsida > Poales > Cyperaceae > Carex > Carex parvula. Next base: position 271,253 of record JAJGRW010000568.1, read on the forward strand.
CTAATTTCATGTAACTTTACATGAAATAAAATTTACTTTTAATTTCATGTAACTGTTAGAGATGAACTTTTTTTCCCTAGAATATTTTTTTACTAATGTAAAATAATGTAATAGTTTCTTGCGCACCAATCATAGATAAGAGTTTCGGAAAAAAAAAAATGAGCAGGAAAAGTACAGGGAAGGACAATTCCACCCTGAAAGTGGAAGGCAATTTCGTAAAAACAAATAGCGTGTAGTTATATTTTTTTTTTTGGACTTAGACGCTCTCAATTCTCAAACTTGCTCCATTATATATTCCGTAGAATTAGGGTGTTCTTATTTCTTAAGCTCACAAATTTTTTGAAGCTAAATTTTAACGATGAATCTAAACCGTTAAAACCGATTTACTTTACGAGTGATGCGTTTACATATAAAATTTATAAAATTTTAGAAAAATTAAATATAAAATCAAGCAGTAAGAAAAGCGATGAACAATAAACATATTAAAATTAATTAGTAAACTTTTTTTTTTACCGCTTGATTTTATAATAAATTAATTTAAAATTTTATAAAGCTTGATTTTATAATAAATTAATTTAAAATTTTATAAAGTTGACATGTAAATGCACTATTCATGAAGTACAAATCGGCTTCTAACTGTTAGATTTGTCATTTAAAATCAATGTGATAAATTTTGAAGTTAAATTTACCAAAACTTTAGTGAGCTTAAAGACACCTAAGTTCTACTCATATTTTCTCGTACGTAACCTCATTATGGCCGCACATTTAATTAGCATGCATGGGGTGCTAATTTACAAGATTGACCCACATAGCTAGTTTGCAAGTCCTGAATTAATTGCATGCATATTGGTGTAATTTTATATAATTGACCCACATATATAGTTTGAAGGTCCCCAATTGCATATGCATATTAATTAGTGTGCTAATTGTATGCATGCATGCATGGTGTCCTGAATTGAATTTATAGTATAATTAATTATTCTGACTCGTGCTTGTATATTATTATCCCTAATTACATATATATATATAGAAACTGCCAACAACAGTTAATTATATTTTGTGTTTGACTATTGCCAAGGTAATATGCAGTGGTGCACTAAATATGTTATATTAATAAATATTTCATTTTAAGTTTATTAATTAGATTTTGTTTTTGACTATTGCCAAGATAATATGCAGAGGTCAAACAGTATTATTAATTCCCACTGCATAAATAGTAATAGTGAAAATGCATGTTATACAAATAGAACAAATAGGATAAGAACAGATCATGCAAATGGAAGCAAAGACAGTATTTATTTATTTTTATTTTTTTGAGTAAAGATTAGAGATCAATCCATTTAACTATTTAATATCATTGTTATTACAACAAAGAATTTTCTCAATCCGGATTTCGAACCCATGACCTAAACAAACCTAAGCAAAGACAGTATTATAAGCTTGGTTGGTCTTATTGGAGCATATCCATATAGCAACTGTGGAAGGGGTAGTCAAAACCTTTTCCTTTTGCTCTCGTCTCATAACTATCCGAACATTTCAGAACCAATTCATAAAATTTGAGCCATTAGACTTAAGCTTCTCCTTCTCAATGAAAACTTTCAAAGCATAAATATGCTTCACGGTAAACAAAATTAAACCATATAACTTTAACTTTACCAAATAAAATATAAACTTCCAGGGAAACTAGTTATTGATAATTTAAAAACTAAAAAAAAATCATGATTTATTCACTAAGAAGTAAAAATGGATATATGCGACTTCATTTCAAATTTGCATGTAATTATGATGAGTAGAACTAAGGTGTTCCTAAGCTAATGACGAATCCGAACTGTTGAAATCCATCAAGTGATCAAAAAATATCAAAAAAATAAATACATCAAAATTAATTTAAACCTTCTATGCTTGACTTTATATTAAATTTCTACCGGTCTCTTTTTACATGCAATCAACAAAAGAAATCCCAATTCAGTAACAAAATTTCAACTGAATAATCAGGCAAGAAAGATCGGGTTCCATTATTACATCCAGTGCGTGTGTGTGTGTATATATACCACCGTAATAATTAAATCTCAATACAAACTAGAAAATAATACCAAAAATACTAACTATATAGCAAGCATGTAACAAACGGTCGCCTTCACGTTTTTTTATGGGATTAGGAATGGACCGGTTCAGGCGGAATCAGGCTCCAACACTAAAAACAAGGAAGACTTTTGCGTACATATTAGGGAAAATTTCACGTATACCCCTCAAAAACTTCAAAATTGTCGTATTTGCTCCTCTAAACTTTGAAATTACGTATTTTCTCTCTAAATTTCAAAAACTCACAAATTTACTTTGTTATTTTCTTTTATATTAAAACTCATTCTAAATTTATATAACAACCATTTTACTCTTTATTAGAAGCATAAAACGACCATCGGACTCAAATTTGAATCAGAAGGGTTTCTTTACCATCCAATCTGTGCGCATTGCATTAGAATCTGTGTATGTCACTTCAATATCCGTGTGTGTTCACTTTAAGATTCGTGTTGATCTAGAATGCACAGATCTTAAAAAAATTCTGATCCGCATGTATCGCATTAAGATCTAGCACATCGCTTCAATATCCATGCATGTTTGCTCAAGATTCATGCTGATCTAGCGCACACATATCTTAAAGCAGTTCGGATGGTAGAGGAACCCTTCATATTCAAATTTGAGTCTGATGGGCGTTTTATGCTTTTAATAAAGGGTAAATGGGTATTTTATAAATTTATTATGAGTTTTAATGTAAAAGACAATAAAATTGGTAAATTTGTGAGTTTTTGAAGTTTAGATGGGGAAATACATAATTTGTAAGTTTTTTAGGGGTACACATGAAATCCCCCCCACATATTAAAGACATCTTTAATTTTTTATTTATTTTTTAACACTTAAATTTATTTTAATTATCTTTTTAAAACTCTAATGATCATTTCTTACATATTCATTACTTAATCAAATATTAAATTATCTCTAATTAAATTATAATTTTTTTATTTTCCTTTGGTTAAGAAAAAAAAGACATAATTGTCCTTTCCTTTTATTTCTTTCTTAAAACAAAATTAGCAATCTTTAATTAGAAGATTATTTTCTAATCAATTAGAAGATATTAATAGGAATTTATGACTAAGGAGATTAAAAAAATTAGCATAAAAAATAAAAGGAACTGAAAGGTATAATGAAAAAGAAAATATAAATGATATGAAAAAAAAATTGCTGGTGCCGGCCGGGCTGGTAGCATTAGATCGATGGAGGAGTCGGGCTAGTAGCATTGGATTATGCCGACGGAGTAGGTGGAGGTGGCTTACCGGCTCCATCGAGACCAGGCGGGATAATCGCCTTAGAGACTTCAATGACCAAAATGTTGTCTGGATTGGCCGCGACAACCCCAATATAGTTGGAATCCAACGGTGCGCCCGGAACAGCGGACCCGAAAACTTGTGTCTCGTCCAGTTGATTGGTGTATTTAAGGTAGCCCATTTGGCCCGTTGCTTGACCGGATGACTGGAAAGAGGGTCGTGACGAGACCGTTCTTTTGCTTGAGAGCATCAAGCTTGAGGGGGTCGTAGTAGTCGAGGAGGACGTGGACGGAAATAACTTCTTTTTGGAGGTTTGAAGGGAGAGAAGTGATGGCGCCGGCGGCTTCATTGTTCAATGCTAGGATGGTGATTGTTTGTCGGCTGTTGATCTCATCGACCAACTTGGTGTCGGTTAGTAGCTTGGCAAATGTGCTATAATCGTCGGTGTCGGACTTGAGCATTTGAAGAATGTCGGAGGCACCGGCCGAGACGATTAGGAGAGAACAAAAGAGAGGGATCATTGATGTGTGCTCCATTGTGATGAAGATGAAACAATGGAGGGAATGAAGATGATTATTACTATATGATTGAAAATTTCTATATTTAGGTTAAATTTATGGATAATATGCCTTGTTGTTGTTGTAGTAGTTACAAAGCGGTTTGATTTCTTGTTTCATGCTACATATGTTATTAATTATGAGGCAATTAAGATTTTGATTTGTGTTTTTATTTTATCAGGATAGCTATTTATGAGAAAATGCTCCAACCAAGTAAATTAATGTTGTACCTCCATCATTTATGCAAAAATGTTTCTTACAAATGCAAAAGAAAAATGCAAATACACAACTAGAGAATAATCTCATTAAGATCACATTTTTTATGGGATTATATATAGTATAATGCAAAAGAGAATTCATTAAGATTTTATAAGATCCATATATGAATTTATATTTTACAAAAAAAATTTGGATTTAAATGAGAATTTATATCTATTATTGTAACGAACTATACTTTCTTGTTTTTCTATTAAGATTTTATAAGAACCATATATGAATTTTATAAGATCTTTATTGAATAGTAGAGCTATACATTCTTGTGTGATATATATTCTTTTTGAGGAGTATACATGAAATTTCCCCAAAAAAATAATTGCTGATATATATTTTAAAGACATCTTTATTTTTTTTATTTTTTTAACACTTAAATTTATTTAATTATCTTTATATTCTAATGATCATTTCTTAATTATTCATCACTTAATCAATTATAAATGATCTCTAGTTAAATTATATAATTTCTTTGATTTACCTTTGATTAAGAAAATAAAAGACATAATTATCTTTTCCTTTTACTTCTTTCTTAGAACATAATTACAAATCTTTGTGATCTATTGTGGCTTTTGTCAATATTCTCTTACATGGCTTGAAACTATTTCTTTTATATATACATAATGATCAGATCATTTTGTAAAACTATTTCTTTTAATTTACTTAATATTCAATTCTATCTGACAATTCAATTTTTATTGTAACTATAATATATCTTTAGCATTACATTAATTATTCTAATTTCTCATATGATTTTTATTACATGTACTTAGACATATATGAATTAGTCTAACTAAATTCAAGTTTTGAATAATGTATCAATTATTATAGCTTGGATTTCTATAGAGTAATTTATATTGAATAATTGTCAGATTTATAACATATGTGTTTTTTTTTTTAATTCATATTGTATTTGTATATTCAAAACATTGATCATTGCTGATTTCTTTTTTTTATAATTGAGATTTGTGGCTCAATATATTTTTAGTTAAATTAAAATTAATTCATTCTTATTATATTTTTATAATATATAAATGACTTCTTTAAAATTAATTTTAGTTAATATGTTCATTGTTAACTCACATGATGAAAAATTACCTTAGAAATTACCAATTATTTTAATTTACTGACGGTTAATCATCATGTAACCACTGTGGTTCCTACTAAAAGTACAAACATGAAAATAACTGAAAATAACTGAAAAGTACAACCAAAGAGGAAGAAAATATATGAATTCATTCTAGAATCTAGACATTCAATGTCATAAATAGGCGTCCAATGCCAAGCACCATTAAATAGAGCTTTCTGCACATTCATTACTTCCAATAAAATATAAACTAAGACACCATATTTGTTTCACCCAAGATATTTTGGATTATTTGCATATAAAACACCCAGCCATTAAACAAAGGTTCACTTCTAAAAAGAATAGCCAATTGGGCACGAATTTTAACAGTAATCCTTTTTTATTTTAATTATTGATTTTACTTAAATGGAACATTTCAAAGCCCTAGGCAACAAGGCAACAAGGTGTGTGGATTTTACGTCATGAAACACATGCAAGATCTAGTTACTACACAATTTGACGTTTTTCCGAATGTATGTATTTTATAATTGAACTTGATTCATTTTTCATATAGCTTGAACAAAATTAACTTCTCAATTTGTATTCATGCAGTGTGATTTACCAACCGAAAAATATACGTCGACGCAACTTCATGCAATAACACGACAATGGTCTGCATTTTTCTTGGACAATTTCTAAACTATTAATAAGAAATGCAATGCTGTTATGTTCATATGCATATTTTGTTTATGTGTTATGTATATTTTGTTAGTGTATTTTTTTGTGAATGAAATATGAGTTATGTTGTTTAAAGAAAATTGTGCTGTCTTTTGTTTGTGTTGCTCAAATTATTTGCATGATTATTCTAATTAATGTTAATGAATGCTGAATAGAAATATATTGCTAGCAAAAATATGGAGGCTAGCCCCGATACAAACAGTACCATGCCAAAATTTTGTGCCAACACCGACTGTTTTTAGGATCGATACTGACTGTTTTTAGAACTAACTATTAACTATTTTTCAGAACTAAATCAACTGTTTTTTATAGAAAACAGTTGGTGCTGGGGGCCAACACCGACTGTTTCTATAGAAAACAGTCGGTGTAGGTGTCCAACACTGACTGTTTTTAATAAAAAACAGTCGGTGTAGGGGGTCAACACCGACTGTTTTTTATTAAAAACAGTCGGTGTAGGTGGGCAACACCGACTGTTTTCTATAAAAAACAGTCGGTGTAGGTGGAAAACACCGACTGTTTTTTATAGAAAACAGTCGGTGTAGGTTGGCAACACCGACTGTTATTGTAACCGTCAGTGTTAGCTGTCTATACTGACTGTTATTTACCCGTCAGTAAAGGTTTATCTATACCGGCAGCGCCATCACTGACGCCTCAATAACAGTCGGTATAGGAATTTTTTAACAGTCGGTGAAAGGGTTTTTTGTACTAGTGATGTTTCACCAGTACCTACCTGCAACTGGAAGGATAAATATAATCCATTTTATCTTTGCATAATGACAACAAATTTTTGAGTGAATGTTCTAAGGCATAATAATATGCAGTGAAAAAAATTTAGTTTCATATTATACAATATTTTAAATACTTAACACATGACTCACAAGTCACAACAATCAAGTAACAGTTCTGTATGAAATATGAGAATTATTATCGTGATGTCTCATGAGTAGTGCGTATATATACAATATTAATAAATTTTTGAATTAATTTAGTATAGTATAGTATAGTAGTATAAGAAAATAAGATTATAAGAGGTAAAAAATATAAGTTTATAAATTATTTTATCACTTATTCATATTAAATTTATTTGAAGTTCATAAATTTTGTATGAATACACGTTACTTGTGAAATAGATCGATTTTAATAATTTAAATTCGTTGTTTGAGATCAATTTCATATTTTTTGAAATTAAACTCACTAGCAAATTCGATAAACAAAAAATCACACTAACGTGTGTATGTATATATATATATAGATACACATCACTTGTGAAATAGATCGATTTCAACAATCTAAATTCGTCGTTTGAAATAAATTTGATATTTTTTAAAATTAACTCACCAACAAATTCGATAAACGAAAAACACACTAGCATTAATTATTCTACATGTGCGCGCGCGCACACGCATACACATACACATACACATACACATACATACATACATACATACATACATACATACATACATACATACATACATACATACATGTACCTTTGCATAATATCTTGATTGATTGATTAATTAATTAATTAATTAATTAATTAGTTAATTGATTAAGTTTTAATCACAAAGGGACTATATATATATATTTTGTAAGACTACATGTTTAGCTCTTCATAGATATGCGGGTCAATATACACATACAACTCTCCTTTGATTTCCATTATAATTATATTGAATATATGGGGTCAATATACATATAAAAATTTATAGAACTCAATTTTATTTTTTTAAAAAGTATGGGACTATGGGGTCAAGTTTAAAAAATTTAGAAAATAAAATTTATCATACTTATAACAATTTTATCTTTAATATTATAATAATCTATAGTACAAGTTTAAAATAATTTTATAATAAATAAGAGTCAATTGAATATATCCCACCCTTGATTATACACACACATCCAAAAGTATAGGAATTTGTATTTGTTTTCTCAAAGCATATAATACAAGTGAAATACAGGCATATATACTTGAGCCCTAGAATTTTCTAAGTTAAATTACTTGTAATATCATGATTGTATTAGATTTCACTAGAAACTTCCAACTTGCAATACTGTAAAATGCATTCATACAGTTAGATGCATTAATTTGGGTATTAATTAGATCGTTAATATATATGAAAACATGACTAATATAACATAAATTTGATAATGTTGTAGAAGAACTAAAAATTTACACTCCGTGTGTGCTTTAAATAAGAACTGAAAATTTGACATAATACATTCATACAGTACCATTTTGTCTCACGGACATCTTCGTGTAACTGTGTGTCATTAACTTTACGGACTGTGTATAGTAGAGTTTTCTGTGAGTACTAGTTATTACTTACCACTAGCAAGTAGCAATCGTATGTTGCATGGGGATGGGACCCACATTCAGGTTGGAAGTATTTTTATAGTTTCATGTGTCAATTTTATAGTATTGAAGTCTTGTAATTCACATCTGTTAGTTTTATAGTTTGCATCTATTAATTATAGTCTTATTTTACATGATATAGATCCGTATATAAATATTAATAATTGAATAAAAAAATGATGAAATTTTTTTTAGAAATTAAAAAAAATTAAAAATTTTAATTTCGAATTATGCAAAATTTAATTTTCATGCAAAAAAATTAATTTTGCATAATTTTAGGTGTTATTTGTAAATAACTACGAATTTGATAAGTGGTTTGTTTTTCAAATCTTCTAAAAGCCGAAAGACAACTGGAAATACAGGTAGTTTGCAAGTTGCTAACGGTTTGCAATGAACTTGGGACCACTTGCAAGTGTCGCTGGTTGTTAGAATTTTGAACTTCGTATTATACATGATTTGTTGTTGAATATACAGTATTAATTATAGAGTTTTACAGTATTCGCACAAGTTAAATAACAGTTTTTTTTGAGTAAAAACTGAATACAAAAGCTTGGGTACAATTAGTCTCGTCCTTCTTCCTCGATAAAAGCGTAGAACTAAAAAAAACACGGTACATGTACGATTTTCGATGAATCTATTCTACGGCGAGTCAGACCAGATGAAATCTTAAAACAATTCCATGGATCCGGCCCATTCCAGGTCCATTAACATAATACAAGCCTATGGTACCTTAAATATTGAGTTTGAATATGGACCGTGTAATCTGTTTCGGCACGAATATTAAAGCATACCGTGCATCCACCTCGGACTGGATTTGCTCAGATTCCAATCGGACGGTTCGATCTAAACTTAAAATTTAAGTTACTTCCGGTGAGCTCTTAAACTAAACTCCGGGTACTGACTCCTAGTCCTGGAGCGCTGCAGGCGTAGAGCGAATTTCCCGGTCAATTTTCCTCTTTGCTTAATAAATATGTTCCCACGCAACAGCCACGGCCTAAGAGAGGGGAAGTTACCAGGAAGTGGGAACTAATCACGTACTCTCTTCATCCTCTTCATTTATTTATTTATTTATTTTAAACTATCACAGAACCATCTTCTTCAATTATTTAATGAACGGTAAGCTATAAATCTTAATGATCTGGCCTGATAGTGATGGGCCTATTTGGTGTCCCTTGTAAAATTGGGTGTTGAGATAAGTAGAGTAAATGATAGCATTTGTAAATATTTTGAAATAACATATTTAGAGTTCAGTGCATGTAATTAATTAACAACAAAATACAAACATAATTCATGGGCTTAATTTTTTAAAAGGATTTTTGCTTTCAAAATGTCATGCTTGCAAAAATGTTAATTTTTATTCATTCATCCATCTTAGAAATTAATTTCTGAAACGAGTACTGTACCCGCATAATAACTACCATAACTATCATAACTATATGGGAACCACAAAAACTCCAGCACAGAATTTTTTTTCTAAGTATTAATACATATGCAATAAAGTATTTAAACTATTTATACATATGCACAGAAGTATTTATACTTATGAGGTGAACAATTTTTACGTAAATAATTGTCTCCCAACCAAATCTCCCAAACATACCCGCACCATAAATACCTATGGAGGATCACTCAATCTACATGGGGGACCATACACGTTTTTAGACGTGGATTTTTTTTCTCCGTTCAATGTCGTCCATATTTCTAACAATTCTGTGAGAAATTTTGCGAATCTAAAACTACGAACGTCTTCTACGCAATTTTCTCTTTCAAATGAGATCCATGATGATGTACTTTCGGGTTCATCGCCACACAAGTATTTACACCTCGACGTGCAAGTATTTATTCCTATACTTGCAAATATTTTTTACATATGACACTAGATAACGTCTGAAAGTATTAATATCAAGTACTGCAAGTATTTATATCTCTGCACTAAAATATTTATACCTATGTGGTCAACTATTTTTGTTACAGGAAGGTTGATGCGGGGATAATTGGGGGACTGGAATATGAATTATCATAACAAGTTACGTACCAAAGTATTAATATCTTATTTTTCAAGTATTAATATCTTATCTTCTAAGTATTTATATCTACGAAGGTTGACGCGATTTATATTTATGAAGGTTGACGCGGGACGAGTGCATGGACTGTGAAAGGAAGACCATATAATTAGTGGGATCATAGAAGAAGGGTGTTGCTGGAATTTTAGAATAATAATTAGTAGGGAACATATAATATCTTTTTAGAATAATAATTAGTGAGAACCATATAATTAGTGGGGACCATAGTACATTATTCCTCTATTGCGGGTACTGTAGCGCGGGTACAGTGCGGGTACTGAAATAATTATTCTTTATTTTTAGTTTTATTTCTGAAATATATTAAGCTATAAGCCCAACCAGTACCGTACATGTTAGTAATTTAATTTATGAGTAAAAAATATAGAGCAGAACTAGGGTGAGCTGTGCTCACCAACGGGTTTGGTGAGCACACCTCCAAAAAACGGGTTTTCAAAGTTCAAATAGTCGATTCGAACCTTCCAACGTGTTCTTCATATTAATATGTGCTTGGAGACCAAATTTTACATTTTTTGGAAATTTTTTACTATTTTTTCCGAGCCCTTGAAAATCACAGCTTTTAATTAAATAAAAAAAAAATTCAAAAAACACTGAATTTTCAAGGGCTCGGAAAAAATAGTAAAAAATTTCCAAAAAATGTAAAATTTGGTCTCCAAGCACATATTAATATGAAGAACACGTTGGAAGATTCGAATCGACTATTTGAACTTTGAAAACCCATTTTTTGGAGGTGTGCTCACCAAATCCGTTGGTGAGCACAGCTCACCCTAGTTCTACTCAAAAATATATAAGCCCAACCAAGCAAGCTTATAACACGGCATTTTTTGTTCTCCAAAGTTGCAAATGTCGTGTCAGTGTGAATTAATTCTTATTGTCAGAACTCTAAAAAATTGTTATGGGCACGAGGAGCCGAAAAATGAATTTACCGTTGACGTGGGAAAAAATATTCAGCGCTGAAATTGATGCCTTGCATCTTTCTGTCTATCTCCTCCTACCTATAGTCCTATATATAGGACTACAAGTCTGCTGGGCAGATTCTCCATCTCCATTCTTGGCCTTTTTCAGTTGTCAGAAATCCGAGAGAGAGAGAGAGAGAGAGAAGTAGAGATTGGAGATGGATCCCAATGAAAACAACCATTACTGTCAGCTCACCCCTGGTGACAGCAGCCGCGCCCCTCATCTCTCACCTCCTGTCAACGGAGGCCAGACCATGCTTCTGACGTCAGTTTCCATTCTTCTCTTCTCTCTCTCTCTCTTAATAGTATAGTATTAGGAAAAGAATGAGGCTACGGTAATATAAATAAAATGTTACTTTTTCTGTTGTTTACTAGGAATCGCGGTTCTCGCACTTATCATGACGAGATGAATAGCAGTTTTGTAAGCATTCCCTTTCTTATAATCGCAAGCAACAATGCCACTTGTGACAGTTATGTAATGCCAATTTTATTTTAATTTAACAGCTTAGAGAAGAGATACATGTTAGGGAAGAGCTTGGTAAAATGTCTCACTACAATGTACCTCCTCCAAGGTCAGCTATTATTTAATGATTAAAAGGAGGAATCGGTATTGGGATCGAGATCGGCACTGACCGATCCCGATCCGGATTGGAAAAATCGGTCAGGATCGGCAGAAACAGATCGAAAAATCGGAGTTTTTTGCCAGAAGCTTGTTTTACACTAAAAAAATAGAAAAAAAATAATAATAAAGTTGGCACCATCTGCCAACTTAATTCCGTGATATATAAGCACAACAGACTATATAGTGTAATTATTTTAGTCTAGTCAAACAAAAAAAAGACAACAGTCAATCTGTGATTGAATAGAGGTGCAAATTGAAATTTATATATAGAAAATAGTTGTGTTTCTTAACAACAAAGATTGTATGGTGTGGTGGTAGTTCAGTTTGGTTGCCATGCTAGAGGGCATGAGTTCGAATCACAGAGAGGTCAAAAAAAAATTTGGAGTTTGTTTAATTTCCGTTTCGGTGGAATCGGTCTATTTCGGTCTGAAACGGATGAAATTTAGCTGGAATGTGACCGGAATGGTCAGAATTTGACCGGAATGAGGTGGAACGGCCGAAATTTGACGAAATCTACACAACCGCGTAACTCGGTCTGAAATTGGATCGGTACTGTCCGATCCCGATCCGGAACAGCCGATTCCGCTCCAGAACGGCCGATTTTGCCTTCTATGATTTAATCAACACATTTTCCTTTTTGCTTTTGTCTCTTGAAAGTAATTATGGATTTCAATTCTCTTAAAGGCTGCTGCTGCCATCTCAAAACATCCAAACTCCATACCGGCTACGGTACATCAACAAGGTCAATGACCCCACCTACACAACCAAACCAGTGAGAGACAATAATGGAGAACCGATAGGAGTAGAAATATACGACTCCTACAATCGATCAAGAGTATCTCCTGACTGCTTTCTCTCTTCTGCCAAAGTCAGAATCATTGTGCTTGATGCTGATTTTTGGAAAAACAGAGTAAATTGGAGCAGAAGTGAGTTTGTTCAGAACGTGTTAAGGGGAAGGGAAGGAAAGGAGTCTATTTTGATCGGTCGTAGTCTTACTATTCAGCTTGAAAATGGGGTTGGTACTTTTAGAAATATTGTTTTTAATGATAATTCAAGCTGGACGAAGTGTGGATTTCGGCTAGGTGTTATGGTTGAGGGTGATGGAGAAGAAGGTTATTTGAATGGGCAAAGAGTTCAAGAGGGTGTGAGCGAACCTTTTAAAGTAAGAGACCGACGAACGGAAGGTAAAGAATGATTTTCATTGTGTATTGATCATTATTAATTATAGTGTCGTTGATAACTGGCATGGTACTAGTAACAGATGTTCCAAGTATCTTAGTCTATGCTCCTAGCATGTTTTACCAGTACCAGCATGTAAAGTCCAATTTGCATTTGGCGACTAAAAATCACCAACATACTACATATGTGTTAAGTTGGTATATGTTGATACTGAAGGGTAAATTAAATCCTTGTATTTTTTATCCTTGCTGATTTGATGCTGTTTGTTCTGTAGAGTTTAAAAAACCGGACTTACTAAAGCTGACACATGGTGTGAAAAGTATCAAGAAAATTGGAAAAGATCGCGCTTCTCTCCTTCAAAAGAAAAATATCAACACAGTTGAGGACTTCCTCAAATTGTATTACAAGGATGAAACTGCACTTCGCGAGGTTAGAATCTGAGAAGTGGTTATAGTATTGGGAGCTGAACAGGGCCCGTACCAGTACGTAATGGTGGTACAATTCCAGTGCCCACTTAAAAGTACTTATATTGCATAGGTACAATAAGGTGAACGAGTTATACTAGTTCATATTTGTTCCAGGCCTGATTGATATTGGTAGTGGTAGTGAAAGGTACATGCTGATGCAGATCTGGTGTCTACCGCATTATACTGGTACCGAAACCAGGATTTAAGATTATGATCATTTTTTTTGTGTATTCGTTTGCTAATAAATATTGCTTTCTGATTTCATGGATGGTTATACTCATTTTCATCTCTTTCCTCTTTCATATTTTGTAGATACTTTGTATTAAGTCAGAATCTGGCAAAGGCTGGATGTCTATGGTTGAGCATACGACGCAGTGTGCCGATGAATTTCACGCTAAATGCAATGCCTTGAACAACAGTAGTCAGCCTCGGCAGGTGCCGTTCGTTATATCTTTATTTCATTTGCCATATTTTACAATCGTTTCTGGCAGATTATATCTTGATTTTAATAATATTTATTCTTTACAAAGTGTTTTATTTGAATGTATTCTTTCAATTTGAGTTCACATTTTGAATCTAAATACAAACCATTTTTTATTTTGAATATCCAATTAAGAACAACATAAATGTAATATTTTTGTTTAATCTTTCAGCATGCGACTGTTGAGAGCAGAAATGTACTGTGCACAGATGTACGTGTACCAGCAAATTAAAATTTTCTTTTGTTAAACTCAGAATTGTATGATTATACCTCATGTCTAAATAATTGTTGTCTTTTGAATTTCAGGCTTTAGTTCATCCAATGGAAAGGAACATGCCTCTCTCTACAAATGGTGGGCGTCTTGTTGTTGGTTCGGGATCATCAGAGCCAATTTTTTACCCTTCTGAGAACGATAGAATTGAAGGTGCCATATGTATATTCTAATTTTGTTGAACCCTTTTATATGTTATCTGACTGAGCTAAGTTTCTTTTGTTATTCTAAATTATAGGTGATATGCCAGCAATAAACAGGCGTTGTTTTCCAATGTGGGATCAGGATCATGCATTTGAACCACTCTCAAGTGATTCACTTTTCAATGTGAATGGGAACTCCATCTCCATGCAACCTACTAATGGTGATGGTAAGTACTTCACTTTCATCCCTTCATCTAAAATTTATTATATAAACTGATTATTCTATAGGATTGTCTCAAATTTGTAATATGCTGATTATTCTACAGGATTCTTCTTTAGTGACAGTGGCAATAGCGGTGGCGGTGGCCTTGGCAGTTACGGTGGCGGCGGCGGTGGCAGTTACGGTGGCAATTACTGTGGCGGTGGAAGCGGCAGTGGCAGTTACGGTGGCGGTGGCCTTGGCAGTTCCGGTGGCGGCAGCGGTGGCAATTACGGTGGCAATGGAAGCGGCGGTGGCAATTACGGTGGCGGTGGCGGTGGCGGTCGCAGCGACAGTGACAATTATGGTGGCGGTGGTGGTGCCGGTGGCAAAATACAAAACTCTATATACAGAGCATAGTTATAATAAAGATCAATCAAGAAAATACAATACCATTGCATTTCTACTTTTCAATATTTTGTAATAACAATTATAGTTTGGAAGATCTTTCACCAGAAGAATAATAATAATATATATATATATATGAGGAGGGATCCACTTACAACAAATTTGAGTTACAACAAAGTTACAACATTCATTTTTTTCATTTTCAAAGTCCAAATCGTCAATCCAACCGTTCAACATGATCATCTAAATAAAATGTACTTGCAGATCAAATTTTATATTTTTTTGAATTTTTTTACTATTTATTAAGTATTTTACAAAAAATAGCCATACTTAGACCATTGAATTTTGTACCCATCTTAATAAATAGTAAAAAAATTCAAAAAAATATAAAATTTGATCTGCAAGTACATTTTATTTAGATGATCATGTTGAACGGTTGGATCGACGATTTGAACTTTGAAAATGAAAAAAATGAATGTTGTAACTTTGTTGTAACTCAAATTTGTTGTAACTTGATCCCTCCTCTATATATATATATATATATATATCTTTGTAAGTTGATAGAAGCACAAGTACTGCCATAGATAGATATTTCTGAGGCAGAGTGACATTTTTAGTTTGGGAAGTGTTATATTGAGCGCATTAATTGTAATTTGTTAACGACTAGTTTTCTTTCCTTTCCTTTTGGAGACCATGAATTTTGTTTGTATTTGATCCAATTGAGCTTCTAAACTCTTGTTTTTTGTTTGATTTTGTTGTTAATGATATTCACTGAGCACGA
Organism: Carex parvula; assembly: GCA_025461045.1. Classification (NCBI taxonomy): domain Eukaryota; kingdom Viridiplantae; phylum Streptophyta; class Magnoliopsida; order Poales; family Cyperaceae; genus Carex; species Carex parvula. The sequence continues at coordinate 287,151 of JAJGRW010000568.1, forward strand.
AATATGTTATGTTCATATATAATATTTCATTTTTAAGTATAGATTTTTGTTTTTGACGATTGCCAAGATAATTTGTTGTTAACCGACCCCTCCTTTTTATATAATTTTTATTATTTTTTAATTGTTGTGACTTGTTTGTTTGTTTTTTTTTTTTTGGGGCTTGGCACATACCAATCAAGATTGGTATAATCTGTTGCTACAATTAATAAATGTATGAAACAGGGACTAATTTGTTTTGATCACAATGCAAATCTACAAAATTTTGGGTGACTCTCAAAGTAAAATAGAAAATATGAAGAGAAATATAAATAGAAAAATAAAAGAAAAATTATGAAGATCGGTGTTATATGTAATTGCCAAGAAAGGATCTTGGACTCGTAAATCATGTTAGTACAAAATATAATAAAATATTTATGAAATTCCTTCTTCTTCTTCTTCTTCTTCTTATTATTATTATTATTATTATTATTATTATTTATCAATGTTTTAAATAGCGTTTATAGCAGCTGGAAGGTTACAAAAAAATCTATAGCGAATAGCGGAAGCTATTCCAAATAGCATTTTTTTTTTACAAAAATTATATTATATATTTGTACTATATATTAACATTATCTAAAGTTTCATAGAACAATAAATAACACCAAATTAATTAAGAAATTATAATATTCATATTGAACTAGTACAAAAGTCCATGGTTCAAAATATCCATAATAATATCATAAACTATCGATCTTTTTCTATACAAAATATCGTAAGCATCATGATTCATTCTATTTTTTTTTTCTATACAAAATAAATTTTATGGATCTTTATTTAAGCCCATATAAATTGTCTAAAAAAGCCCAATATGCATAGCGCGCAAATAGCGCACTACACGCTATGCGCTATAGCGGACCGCTATTACCGCTATAGCGGCCGTAGCGCAATTAGCGTATTTTCATGCCATAGCTTAGCATTTAGGGTCCAAAAACGTTATAGCGGCGCTATAGCGCGCTATTTAGAACACTGTTATTTATAATTTACTGTTATTTTGTAACCAATCCAATAATGTTTTATTGCATGACAAATTAATATATTGAATTATATAATATACTCAAATCAAACCAACAAACCGTACGTATGATTTATATATTAATTCCAATACAATTAATGCACATATAAAACTATATATATATATAGTTGATGCTAGGGGTGAAAACGGAGCGAATACGGAGCAGAAAGTGGTAAAACTATATCTATATTTCTTTTCAATTTTTCGGATATGGATACAACAGATTGGATATCAGCCGGATACAGATATGGATACGGATTGAATCGGATATTTATTAAAATAATATTAAAAAATAATCAAGTTCATAATATTTATCTAATTTTAATGGTAAAGAACAATATTTTTTCATAATATATATTAAAATATATGATATATATCTACTATTCTGATACAAATAATTGAAACGTAAAACCATATCAGTATACATATCCACACGGATATTCGGATATTAAATATCCACATCTAATTTTTCAAATACGAATCAAATACGAATGCTTTGATATATATATCCATTTTTTCATTATTTGACATACGACAAATTAAAACTGAAACAACTTAAAATATTTTAAGTTTCCAACGTCATTTTTGTAAAACTTATAGAACGGATGCTTTGACTTCGACGGTTTACCTTTGAACTGGACCCGACATGCAGGATCCGACCCGATACAGTTTTTGTTTGTTCACTTTTTTCTTGTCTGAAAATTCATCAGAACAGTGATTTTCAAAAATTCTAAAAATAAAAACTTTTATGATCTTACAGAATATACTATCTTTCAAAACTTATAAAAAATAGTTAAAAAATTTCAAAATAATAAAAATTAGTATTCTAAATATTTATTATAACTTATTTATTAAACGAGTTAGGTCAACGTTTTAAACATCAAACATTAAAATATGATATGTAAATACTTCAACCAAAGTGTTTTTGGAAACAATTTAGCCAATATGCTTCACATTCTTTATCTCCGTTTTCAAAGTCCGAACAATCGATTTGAACCGCTCAACATGATCTTCATAATAACATATACTTGGAGGCCAACTTTTATATTCTTTAGAATTTTTTTACTATCTTTTAGATAGATACAAAATCATTATTTTTAGGAGATTCTGGACCATCCGAAAAAGTGATATTGTACCTATGTAAAAAATTAGTAAAAAAATTCTAAAAAATATAAAATTTGGTCTCTAAGCATATTTTATTATGAATATCATGTTTAGCAGATCGGATCTACTATTTGGACTTTGAAAACAGAGATAAAGAATGTGGAGCATATTGGAGCACAAAATCATGATGTATTTGAACCCTCCTCTATATATATATAAAAACGAGTCTATGTTTGCAGCCAATATATTTCATCCCCGTTCAGACCCCAGCTGCGGTCGCAGACTTTTTGTATAAACGAGTCTTGCAGAATACTCTTGTTAGGTCGCAGACTTTTTATAAAAACGAGTCTTACATAGGGCGACGTTTTGAACATCAAACATTAAATTTTATTTGGCTTAATTGCTTATTAATTTGTTTGTATTACTCTCATGCACGTCCCTACTTTAGTTTCAATTTGTACCAGTCCATGAGAATTTCTGGGAGTGAAAAAGTGTGTTTTTAGTTGTAATGCTTGTATTATATTGTATTAGTGGATTATTTGATTGTAATAATTTTTCTAAATTTTTTTATCAATTTTTGTCTATTTTTATAATGTAAACAAGCTTCTGGCAAAAAAGTCCGATTTTCCGATCCGATTCGGCCGATTCCGACCAATTTTTCCGATCTGAGTTGGGATCGGACAGTGCCGATCCTGATTCCGATTCTGATTTTTCCTTCTATGGTTCGAACATCTGTTACTAGTACCATGCCAGTTACCAACTTAACACATATGTTGTATGTTCGTGATTTTTGGTCGTCAAATGCAAATTGGACTTTAAATGCTGGTACTGGTAAAACATGCTAGGAGCATAGACTAAGATACTTGGAACATCTCTTACTGGTACCATGCCAGTTACCAACTTAACACATATGTAGTATGTTCGTGATTTTTGGTCGTCAAATACAAATTGGACTTTACATGCTGATACTGGTAAAACATGCTAGGAGCATAGACTAAGATACTTGGAACCTCTCTTACTAGTACTATGCCAGTTACAAACGACAATACAATGAATAATGATCAATACACAACGAAAATCAGTCTTTACCTTCCGTTCGCCTGTCTCTTACTTGAAAAGGTTCGCTCACACCCTCTTGAACTCTCTCCCCAGTTAAATAATAACCCTCTTCTCCATCAACCTCAACCATAACACCTAGCCGAAATCCACTCTTCGTCCAACTTGAATTATCATAAAAAACAATATTTCCAAAAGTACCAACCCCATTTTCAAGCCGAATAGCAAGACTAGGACCGATCAAAATAGCCCCCTTTCCTTCCCTTCCCCTTAACATGTTCTGAACAAACTCACTTCTGCTCCAATTTACTCTGTTTTTCCAAAAATCAGCATCAAGCACAATGATTATGACTTTGGCAGAAGAAAGAAAGCAGTCAGGAGATACTCTTGATTGAGTGTAGGAGTCGTATATTTCTACTCTTATCGGGACTCCAATCTCGTCTCTCACTAGGTCGGTTGTGTAGGTTGGGTCTTGGACCTTGTTGATGAACTGTAGCTGGTATCGAGCTTGGATGTTTAGATCTGGCAGCAGCCTTTAAGAGAAATTTGAAATCCATAATTACTTGCAAGAGACAAAAGCAAAAAGGAAAAAAACAAAACTTGAATTATGTGGTAGTTTTTACTTTTTACAGGCAACTTGTGAAACCAATAAGCTACTCCATCCAAGGTTGGAATAAAAAAGGTGAAGAAATGATTTTTTCACAAAATTAGAGTTGATGATGAGGGTGTGTTGATTGAATAAAATCGTTGACTGCCATAAATTAGGATCAACAAACTCGATCCTGATAGGCCTATTTGGTGTTTCTTGTAAAATTGGGTGTTGAGATAAAGAGTAAATAATAGCTCACCTTGGAGGAGGTAAATTGTTGTAGTGAGACATTATACCAAGTTCTTCCCTAGCCTGGATCTCGTCTATAACCTGTTAAATTAAAATAAAATTGGAATTACATAAACCTCAATAGACTCGTATCAATTACATAAAATTGAAATTATAAACCAAATAAGACACTTTGTAAAGAATAAAATGTTAATAAAATCAAGATATAATCTGCCAGAAACGATGGTAAAATCTGGCAAATGAAATAAAGATATAATGAACGGCACCTGCCGAGGCTGACTACTGTTGTTCAACTGCATAGCATGCTCAACCATAGACATCCAGCCTTTGTCAGATTCTGACTTAATACAAAGTATCTACAAAATATAAAAGAGAGAAGAGAGGAAAATAAGTATCACCATCCATGAAATCAGAAAGCAATATTTATTAACAAACGAATACGAAAAAAGAATGATCATAATCTTAAATCCTGGTTTTGGTACCAGTATAATACGGTAGACACCAAATATGAACTAGTATATATAACTCGTTCACCTTATTGTGCCTATACAATATAAAGTACTTTTAAGTGGGCACTGGAATTGTACCACCATTACGTACTGGTACGGGCTCTATTCAGCTCTTAGTACTAGAACCACTTCTCAGATTTGCAAGTGTAACACAAAAACTACATGCGTGTAATCTAACCTCGCGAAGTGCAGCTTCATCATTGTAATACAATTTGAGGAAGTCCTCCACGGTGTTGATATTTTTCTTTTGAAGGAGAGAAGCACGATCTTTTCCAATTTTCTTGATACATTGTATGCTGTGTGTCAGCTTTAGCAGATCCGGTTTTTTAGACACTACAGAATAAATAGCATCAAATCAGCAAATATAAAAAAATACAAGGATTTAATTTACCAACTTAACACATAGGTAGTGGCACTAAAATCCCTCTGTTCGTGATTTTTAGTAGTCAAATGCAAATTGGATTTTAATGTCTGACGGCATGGTCTGCAAACTTGACCGAGTCAGACCGGAATCGGACAGAACAGAGCCGATTTTTGGCCGAGTTATGCGGATTGCGAGTTTTCATGAAGAAACCGGGTTGAACAGTGTTGAACCGGCCGATTCAAGCGATTCTTCCACTGTGGACCGAGTCAAGTTGAGCCCTTCACCGTTTCTCTCTCCCCAACATCTTTATTTCCTGTCGGTCCTAGCTTACAAATAAAAAAATATGGAGAGATTATCAGATTAGCCATTGAGTGAGACAAACAGCGTTTTCTATACGCAGCGGCAGTGCCCATTGAACTCAATTTTGCTCCACCTTTTCCTTCTCTCCATTTAGGTCCCCATTGGACCCATCCATTTACCAAGGATTTAAAAAAAATATATTTTTTTTTGGGGTAAAAAATATTTTATTTATCAATTCTTTTCTATTTTTTTAAGTAGAAAAGAAGCTTTTGCAAAGAAAACCGAGTTGCCGATCCGATTCGACCGATTCCGATTCCACAGTCAAGTGACCGATCCCAATTCCGATTCGGATTTTGCAAACCACTTTGACCTTACATGCTGATACTGATAATACATGCTGGGAGCATAGATTAAGATACTTCGAACATCTGTTACTAGTACCATGCCAGTTACCAATGACACTATAATGAATAACGATCAATACACTATGAAAATCATTTTTTACCTAACACACGGCGGTCTTTTACCCGAAAAGGTTCGCTCACACCCTCTTGAACTCTTTCCCCATTCAAATAACCCTCTTCTCCTTCAACATCAACCATAACCCCTAGCCGAAATCCGCTCTTTGTCCAGCTTGAATTATCATTAAAGACAATATTTCCAAAAGTACCAACCCCATTTTCAAGCCGAATAGTAAGACTAGGACCGATCAAAATAGGCCCCTTTCCATCCCTTTCCCTTAACACACTCTGATTAAACTCACTTCTGCTCCAATTTACTCCTTTGTATTTCCAAAAATCAGCATCGAGCACAGTGATTCTGACTTTGGCATAAGAGAGATAGCAGTCAGGAGATACTTTTGATCGAGTGTACGAGTCGTATATTTCTATTCTTATAGTGTCTCCATTATTGTCTCTCACTAGGTTGGTTGTGAAGGTGGGGTCGTTGACCTTGTTGATGAACCGTAGCCGGTATGGAGCTTGGATGTTTAGATTTGGCAGCAGCCTTTAGAGAAATTTGAAATCCATAATTAATTACAGAAGACAAAAGAAAAAAGGAAAAAAAAGCTTGAATCAATCATGTGGTAATTTTTAGAGGCATGCATCATTTGAAAACCAATAACCTATGTACTCCAAAGTTGGAATAAAAAAGGTGAATAAGTGATTTTCACAAAATTAGAGTTGATGATGAGGGAATAAAATTGTTGACTGCCATAAATGAGGATCAACAAACTCCTGATAGGCCTATTTGGTGTTTCTTGTAAAATTGGGTGCTGAGATAAATTAAAAAGAGTAAATAATAGCTGACCTTGGAGGAGGTAAATTGTGGTGAGACATTTGACCAAGCTCTTCCCTAACATGCATTTCTTCTCTAACCTGTTAAATTAAAATAAAACTGGCATTACATAAACCTCAATAGACTCATACCAATTTCAGAAACTAAAGTAGGGACGTGCATGAGAGTAACGGGTCTAGGGACAGTACGTACTGGTACAAACAGATAAGCAATTACGTGAAACCAAAATTGTGCAATCAAATGTTAAGGTTAAGAAACAAAGAATAAATTCAGTCTTCACGTGAAATTAACCACCAGCAGTAAAACCAAGGATACACATGCAACAATAAAACAAGTTTACGTGAAATTTTAAGGCATGGAAAATAGGCAGGGGCAATAGAGCTTATCTTATCTCTATTATGCTTCTTTTGTTATTTATTTACGGTGTGAATTGCTTCATCTTATGTCATCTCTTGTAGAATAGAGTTGTCGTGCCTGATTTGATTAATTTCTTGATTGATATGCATTGGTCAAGTTTTCATGCCTGATTTGATTATTACCTTATGTTATCTCTCTTTTGCTTCTTTTGTTATTTATTTACTCATGTACATTGGTCAAGTTTTCATGCATGAAATTAAAATATGGTTGAAACGCAACTAATCATAGCTCATCCATTGCACACGTGTAGGTAGCAGATCTGAGCAAGAGAAATACTAGGCAAAGAGTGCTTGTTGCTTAAGTTCTAAATACTATTGTGTAACTGGACATCTAAAAACTATTTGTGTAACTGGACAAGTAAAACTATGTTATCTAAATTTGTGGGGGATGTATTATCTAAAACTATGTTATTTGTTGTGCTAAATTACATTTCATTGTTGTTGTTTTGATGTTTCGTTGTGCTAAATGATGCTTGTTGTTTTGATGCATAAATTGCTGTTGGTTGGGTTAGGCATGACCAGGCCAGGTCGGGTAAGACAGCCCATGAGTATCGGCAGGCAGGCGCGAGTATGGAGGAAAAGCCCATGGGCGAACCAGGCATAGATATCCAGGCCTATCAGATTGGGCCAGGCTGGTCGGGTATAAATTTTTATCGGGTGGGTCAGGCATGGAAATCTTCTTCCAAGGGTGATACCAAACTTATGTTGTTATTAATTGGATATGCAGAATAACATTGGTTTGTAGATTTGGGTTCAAAATTTGACTTCATTATCCATTGTAACCTGAAACAAAGAATAGAATGAAATTATAAACCGAACAAGACACTTTGTAAAAAATCAAATGTTATTTAAAATCAAGATATAAACAGCCAGAATTAATACAAAGAATAGACTTCCATAGACTTCCAGCCTTTGTCAGATTCCGACTTCATACAAAGTATCTTAAAAAATTATGGAAGAGAGGAGAGGAAAATGAATATTATTATCCATGAAATCAGAAATCAAAATTTATTAACAAACGAATATGAAAAAAGAATGGTCATAATCCTGGTTTCACTACCAGTACATCGCAGAAGGCACCAGATTTGCATCAGCATGTACCTTTCAGTACCACTACCAATATCAGTCAGGCCTGGAACGAATATTAACTAGTATAATTCGTTCATCTTATAGTACCTATACTTATAAGTGGGTACTGGAATTGTACCATTACGTACTGGTACAGTGGTACTGGCTCTGTTCAGCTCCCAAACTATAACCACTCTGAGATATTGCAAGTCTAACATAAAAACTACAGGCGAGTATTCTAACCTTGCGAAGTTCAGGTTGGTTGTTGTCATGCCACCATAGTTGGAATAAAAAAGGTGAATAAATGATTTTCAGAATATTAAAGTTGGTTCAAATTAAATCATTGAGTTCCATAATTGAGGATCAACAAACTCCGGATTGGCCTATTTGGTGTCTTTTGTAAAATTGGGTGTAGAGATAGAGTAAATAATAGCTCACCGTATCTCACAGTCCATCATGCATATATACCTCTCTCTTCGCTCTTCGTTCTTCACTCTGCTGACACATGCGAGCTCTCTCTGCGCTCTGTTGACACCTGTTTCTTTTCCCTTCCTCATTGTGTTCACCTTTTGTCTCGCTTATTCTTTACAGTTAACACATCTTCCTTCTAGTATTTAGACCTGATACCAAATTTGTTATTTACAAATAACATTCACCTTAGTGCATCATAGTGCAAGAACCTTTATATTGTATCTCCTTCATTCGATTGAAATGGGCTTTAATTAGTCAATACAAAAAGGTCAGAGGCAGCTTAGTTATCCAATTTTTTACTATCATAACGTTTGTTCATGAAGTAATTTGCAATGACTCCAAATATTTGGGCATATCTACAATTAAAATATCAAGATTTATAGAAAATGTATATGTGCAGAACTTCCAGAGAAAACTTAACAACTGGCTATATTCTTAATTGGTAAGGCTAAATCATGCAATTGACAGGACTGAAAACAAAAAGTTTGCCTAAAATTAAAAATATAGCCCAGTAAAAGGAAAAAATAAACCTTCCTACCCGTCACATGAGAGGGCCCACATGTTGTTTTCATACAGACACTTCGAAAGCATCATGGCCTGACTTGACCTAAACCCTAAACCCTAAACCCTTAACTTCACATTTTTATTGGTGTGCTAGGTTAAGTATGGACTGCAGTGTTTTACAACCAATTTGACAAGAAAAAAAGACAGAGCCCTCCATAATTTAACTTAATTATATGTATTTTGGTTTGTCTTTGGGCTTGCTTGGTTTTTAGTTGCAATTGAGGTAAAAGGAGACTGACCGGTGTTAAGTGAAGGAGAATTGAAGCCTGATTGTGGCTGAACTGCATGGTCAACTACTATTGATTATGGTTAAATTTCATTTTAATTGGAGCATACAATTAATAGCTCGATTCACTAGAAGAACTTTCCAAATAGGAAAATAAGAAATACAAATTAAAGATGCAAAAGGTAACATTTTGTTGAGAAAGCACTTATTTCAAGCTCAAAGAAGTTCATTTCCTTCAACATTACCTGCAAGTCAGATAAATAAAACTTATCAGCAAAAAAACAAAGATAGATTCAAACTCAGTATCTCAGAAAACTAACCTGAAGCCAAGGAGCGGTACGCCAAAAAGGCGGATAGACGGAAAGGAAGAGTTTAAAGGCGGACGCGACGAGTAAGGGGAAAGAGAGAGAGAGAGAGAGATCCATCGCCATGTCTAGGTCTATGTGTCTCCTCTGGGTTGGGTTTTGGGTTTGGGTTTGGGTTTGGGTTTGGGTCCATGGCGGAGTAGCCATGGGAATCGGTACAGAGTCGGAAGAATATTTTAATCTCAGCCGATCGAACATTTTGAGGACCAAGCAAATTTACTTTAAGATTCGTGCAAGGTTAAAACGAATGGTACAGATATTTTATTCTACATTGTATGTATCTCGTGCGTAGCGTATCCTCTGTGATATCTCATATTTTGCGTCACCGACTTGTTCGGTGCCTATTCGGAGATAGCGCACTTTCAGATCGTGCAGAACGTATTTGAACGGTTTTAGATTTAAAATATGAGATATATCCGAGGATGCGAATTTGAATAGACACGGGGTTAGGTATCCTAAAGTTTTATTGGATGGTAAACACTATTAAGTTTTAGAATAATTATTTTAATCTCTCACTTCAGTATCCGCATTGTATCCGTAGCAACAATAGAGGAAGGTTGTACTACGGTCACCACTAATTAGAGAAATGTTGTACTATGGTCCCCCTAATTATATGGTCCCTTTTTTTTCAGTCTCTACACTCGTCTCCACATCAACCTTCATTGGTATAAATATTTGGAACATAAAATATTAATACTTGCAAAATAAGATATAAATACTTGCATGCGTAACTTGATATGATCATCCCCTTTTCCAGTCCCCTAATCGTTCCGCGTCAACCTTCCTCTAACAAAAATAATTGACCTTATAGGTATAAATACTTACAATACTTGATATTAATACTTTCAGATGTAATGCAGTGTCATATTTAAAAAAATACTTGCAAGTATAGGTATAAATACTTGCGTGACGACGAGCCCGAAAGTACGTCATTATGGATCTCATTTGAAAGAGAAAATTACGTAGAAGATGTTCGTGATTTTATATTCGCAAAATTCCTCACAGATCGTCAGTTAAGGTGCGGGTACATTGCGGGTACTCATATCAACTTCCTAAGTTTTATTGGATGGTAAATCATTACGCACTTAGTTTAAATACTGCATCAACTAAAAAGGAAACTTCCAACGACGTGTGTACTTGGATAAATAATATAAGGTAAATTTCGCTCGAGGTCACTAAACTTTGTCGAGCGATGATACAAACCCAATTAATGTTTTTATTAACACAACAAATTCAAATATTTTATTTGTATAGACAAATTTGTTTTTGCTTAACTACTCTCTAAATGCCGACATTTTTATTAATATCCAAAGTTAATTAGAAATTAATATTTATGCCCATAATTCTGGAGTTTCGCCAAAAATGCCCAAACCGATCATATAATGGCCGGTTTCCTCTCCCTAGAAGCCAACTATTTTATGGCCGGCTTCCTATTTTTTTTTCTTTTTTAACCCGTAATTTACCCTATATATACCCCTTTTTTTCTCTCTCCTCCTCAAAACTCACTCATCTCTCAATCGAATTTCCTCTCTTTTTTAAGGTAATTTTTTTTGTTCAATTTAAATTTTATTTTATTTAATTTAGGGTTTATGGTTTAGGGTTTAGAATTTAGGGTAATTTGTTGTAATTTAGTGTAATTAGCACAGTTGACCATATTTTATGGTGTTTTGGCCTTTTTTAACATAATTAGGCTAATTAAGCGTAATTTAGCCGAATTTAGCAATATTAGGAAAATTAGACCATTTGAGCATATTTTACCGAAATTAGGCTATTGTAGCATATTTAATGTTATTTTAACCGCAATTAGGTTATTTTAGGCGCAATTGGACTCATTTTAGCATGTTTAAGCAGAGTTAAGACTATTTTGGCACTTTTTAGCATATTTTACCGAAATTAAGTTATTGGAGTCTATTGTAGCATATTTTAGGTTATTGTAACCGCAATTAAGCTATTTTAGCATGTTTAAGCAGAATTAAGCCTATTTTGGTCGTTTTTAGCATATTTTACCGAAATTAGGTTATTGTAGCATATTTTATGTTATTGTAGCATATTTTAGGTTATTGTAACCGCAATTGACCTATTTTAGCATGTTTAAGCAGAATTAAGTCTATTTTGGTCTTTTTAGCATATTTTACCGAAATTAGGTTATTGTAGCATGTTTTAGCATGTTTTAACCGCAATTGGCCTATTTTAGGTTATTTTTGACATCAGGATGCGTAGAGCACGGTCTACCCGTCGTCCAGTAGTGGACGAGCTGATCAGTACCAACAGCACCGAGCATATCAGTCCTCTCATGTGGATGCCCCACGACGATCACCGAGTTTCACTAGCTTCTCGTGAGGTACGTACTTCTTTGTTGAGTTTAAATTTTGTTATGGTAACTGATCAGAGTCAAAATAACGATGATTTACGTAGGGTTTTGGCTTAGGTTTTGCATATTTTCTCACACTTATGTTTAATTAATTAGAGAAAAAGGCTACTGTCACCCTTCTTTATGTTTTATTACAGAAAACAGGTTTTTGGACTATTTTACACCAAATGGAGCTAGAATCGGGTCAATCGGATCAGCGACGCTTATTGACTAAGTCTCTGTTACGGTCCGTATTGCCTAATACGGACCAGGCCTAGCACAGACCAGAAGATAGCGCTGGAAGCATTAAATCCTAACCGTCAAGGTCCCAATACGGACCGTATCACCTGATACGGTCCGTAACCGAAGGCGTCTCTTGGGGAATAACTGCCGACAGCTGTTTCCAGATCAGTTTTTTAGCCCCTACTCAATCTCCAGACGTCCCTCCACTCCTATATAAAGCCCCTGGGCAGAAGGAATAGTCATCTTTGTAATTAGGGTTAGATTTGATTAAAGAGAGAAGAGAGGAGTGCTTGTAATAATGCCGTTCCGCGGCTAAGTTCCTTTTCTTAGGGCTAGGCAGTAAACCTTGTTACTCTTGATGTTTTGATATATATATTTCTGTTGATTATGGTTTCTTGTTGTTGTATCAAAATGCTTTTGTGATTTACTATCTCTTTATCTAATTTCAATGATCTAGTTTGAGTCCGTTAGGGTAGTGACAGTACTTTAATGGTAAGAGAAACTATTTGTATAAATTAGCCTCGTTGAGATCTATTAGGTTTATGTGAAGAAAACTTTAGCGGGGAAACCATAAATCAGACCAACAAAATGCGTACCAAATTCCATCACATGCGTAAGGAAAATCGCAGTGATCTGTGTAGTAATTTGGGGATTTTAGAGATCAGTCATTTGCGTAAGGAAACTCGCAGTGTCCTACGTAGAATCTCGATGAAAGATCTGTCATTCTTGCGTAACATAAATCGCAATGACCTATGTGGTGTCTTTCATAAAACAACAATAGGAAATCAGACGCAACATGAATATATTGTCAAGACGGATTGAGTAGCAATGGTGTGCCGAAACCCTAGGAATTCTCATCTCTATCTTTATTTTAATTACTTTTAATTGCTTCCTAATTTACATTGATCACAACAACATCTCTCAATTTTTAGATTTCGTCTAGCCTTTTGAAAGATTGTGATTCGATTGCTCGAAGCACTGAACCAATATTCCCTGTGGATCGACCTCGAATATACTACTCGATAGGATTGTGCGCTTGCAGTCCGAACCGATAGCAATTCCGAGTTTATAAATATTAAAAGAAACATTGCTCTCTTTTGAGTGATCAGTAACACCATTGTTGTCCCTAACGCACCACTGATCTCAAAAACTAAAAATAATTGCAAATAAAAGTAAAGTAGATGAGTTTAGATAAATTGACACACGGGATGATAACGGAGTTCGGCTTAAAATGCCTACGTCTCCGGGGCGTCGCAACCGCTTCTCGGTGCGCCTTTTTATTACCCAAAAGAGAAAGGTTACAACTTGTGAACCGGTGAGCCCTTACAACCAACGGGAAGTCACACGGCCAACTTATAAACCGGTGAGCCCTTACACTCAATGGGAAGTCACACGGCTAGTCCAAATAGAGAACAAGGTCTTTAAGTTTAAAATCTCAAGAGAGACGCTCAAAAACTCACTCTAACCTAATCTAACTCAAGATTAGTGAAGTGGATTTGAGGTTGTTTGAGGGATATTGAAGTTTTAAGCTCTCACAACAATGGAGGAACTCAAGCTCACAGAAAATCGCTTTTTTGAAAGTTAGGGTCGGCTTAGTTTTTTTGAAGAGGAGAACCCTAAGGTTCTATTTATAGTGGCAGCTTTTAAATGAGCTATCTGCAATAAAATGTCCCAACGTTTTGTAAAACGTAGAAAACGTTTAGTTCAAAAATTCAAATTTCTGTGAGAGTTCCTAAAATGTTGCCAACGTTTAACAAACGTTGCAAGACATTTTCCTTTGGAAATTTATCGATCAAAATGTTATTTTGAAGTCTGTGAATTGAATTAAAGCGTCCAGATATTTTGACAAACGTCTCCAACGTTTTAGAGCATTTTTCAACTTTTAATCGGTTAATTTCTAGATCTTTCACACAAGGTAAAATGTCTGAACGTTTGATCACTCAAAAGAGAGCAATGTTTCTTTTAATATTTATAAACTCGTAAATGCTATCGGTTCGGACTGCAAGCGCACAATCCTATCGAGTAGTATATTCGAGGTCGATCCACAGGGATATTGGTTCAATGCTTTGAGCGATCGAATCACAATCTTTCGAAAGGCTAGACGAAATCTGTAAATTGAGAGGTGTTGTTGTGATCAATGTAAATTATGAAGCAATTAAAAGTAATTAAAGTAAAGATAGATATGAGAATTTCTAGAGTTTCGGCACACCATTGCTACTCAATCCGCTTTGACAATATATTCCTGTTGCGTCTGATTTCCTGTTGTTGTTTAATGAAAGACACCACATAGGTCATTGCGATTTATGTTACGCAAGAATGACAGATCTTTCACCGAGATTCTACATAGGACACTGCGATTTTCCTTACGCAAATGTCTGATCTCTCAAATATCCCAAATTACTACATAGATCACTGCGAATTTCTTTACGCATGTGATGGAATTTGGTACGCGTTTTGTTGGTCTGGTTTATGATTTCCCCGCTAAGGTTTTCTTCACATAAACCTAATAAATCTCAACGAGGTTAATTCATACAAATAGTTTCTATTGCCATTAAAGTATTGTCACTACCCTAACAGACTCAAACTAGATCATTGAAGTTAGATGAAGAGATAGTAAATCACAAAAGCATTTTGTTTCAACAACAAAAAATCATAATCAACAGAAATATATATATCAAAACATCAAGAGTAACAAGGTTTACTGCCTAGCCCTAAGAAAATGAACTTAGCCGCGGAACGGCATTGTTACAAGCACTCCTCTCTTCTCATTTTAATCAAATCTAACCCTAATTACAAAGATAAGTTATTCTTCTGCCTAGGGGCCTTATATAGGAGTGGAGGGACGTGTAGAGGTTGAGTAGGGGCTAAGAAACTGATCTGGAAACAGCTGTCGGCAGTTATTCCCCAAGAGACGCCTTCAGATACGGACCGTATCAGCCGATACGGTCCGTATTAGGACCTTGACGGTTAGGGTTTAATGCTTCCATCGCTATCTTCTGGTATGTGCTAGGTCTGGTCCGTATTAGTCAATACGGACCGTAACAGAGACTTAGTCGATGAGCGTCGCTAATCTGATTGACCCGATTCTAGCTCCATTTGATGTAAAATAGTCCCAAAACTTGTTTTCTGCAATAAAACATAAAGAAGGGTGACAGTAGTCTTTTTCTCTAATAAAGTAAACATAAGTGTGAGAAAATATGCAAAACCTAAGCCAAAACCCTACGTAAATTATCATTATTTTGACTTAGATCACGCCTCCCAACTTGAATTGTTGCTTGTCCTCAAGCAATGGCATCCAAGCTGGTCAAAGATCTGGTCTAGGTAAAACCATACAATCTCAAGGACTTGTTAAAAATTAAATTAGGGCTTAGGTTTGGTACAATTGGCATGACAATAAAAATTTAGAATTTTAAAATATTCATGACCTCTCCCTTGAACAATTTATTCACCCCATGATTGACCTCATTATGCTTACCCTAGAAAAATTATTATCGAACAATTCATTTTACAAATATCCTTAAATTTGAGAGTATTAATTTCTCCTTTGATTATAAATGGATCCCTTCCAATCAATAGGAATTCTAATGATATAAATTTGATTTTCCTTTCCAATTGATTGGAGCAAAGTATGACAACTAAGTATGTTGGTGCTTGTGACTATTTTTGAAAAATTAAATATGTACAAAAATTTAAAATTTGGGAGGTTTTCTCAAGCCTATTGGTAACCAGTCTTGTGTAGGCACCCGTACTCTTTTTATCCTCCATCTTTTATTCTATTTTTTTTTTCTTTTTCTGATTTTTTTCTATTTTTTTATTTTTCTCATTTCTGATTTTTTTTTATTTTTTTTTTTGTATTTTTCTGAAAAATAAAATATTTTTGTGTCACAAGCACCATGATTACACACAATTCCAAGTATTCATTCATACAAGGAATTATTGCATAGTTTCGCTAGGGGTCTTTCTATAATAAATGGGTATTCTAAAACACTATCAAGCTTAAGAGACTTTGCAAAAATAAATTACTCAATAAATAAAAATTCTAGAGTTTGCGATTTTTGATCAACTCTCATGGTTAGCAATTAATTGTTCACTTTGAGATCACTAATTATTTTTAAAAATTCCAAATTTTTTGTATCATGGTCAATTGTCTAAACCTTAGCCTAATTCAATTTAAAAACAATTCCTATTTGATTAACCCTACTCCTAAGGAAAAATAAAAATGTAAGCTAGCTAAAAAGCTCAATCTAATCATTCTAGGAATTTCGGTAAAGCCTCTAACCTTAGTCAAAAATTGAGTAAAACTACTAGCACCTAAGAATTTAAAAATGCGAAAAATTTAAAGATACATGGTCAATTTACCCTCCTACCCCCCGAATAAAATTGAGCATTGTCCCCAATGCTCGAGAGATAAAAATAAAGGAAGTAGTAAAGTAAAAAGACCGGGGAAAGATACAACTCACTGCACCTCAATCCTGAGGTGGTGGGGGTGGTGGTGGTCGCTGGATCTCCTCGTAGAATGATGGGTCGAAGAGTCCATAGGGTGGTGGCAGGTACGGTAGTCCGGTGGTGAGGGAATGCTGGTAGTACTGCTGTGACATGTAGCGGGCCTGCTGTGCTTCCCGCCTGTTGTTGGCAGCGTACCCTCGTAGCTCGTCTATGCCCTGACGAACCTGGCCTGCATAGTAACGTGTCTCGTCATACTGCTGGTCAAGCCGGGCATAAGTGGTCCTGGTGTCTATGGAGAACCTCTCCATGTTCGCGTTGACTCTTTGGACGGCTTGGAGAACTCGGTTGTATCCACTTTGAGGGGCATCAGATGGTCCCGCCCCTTGTCGCGCTGCTTCTGCTGCAAGCGCCTCTTGCTGAGCCCTTTGCTCATTTGCCGCCATTTCTTGCATGTACGCGGCGGCTGCTGCAGTTTCGGCCCTGTCCTCTTCCTCAGCCTCGGCCTCTAGGGCCTCGAAATCAACCTCATCGTTGCTTTCTTGAGCGGCCTGTCTGCCGCTAGGGGCCACTTGCTTCCATTTTTGCTGGTTTTTGAGAGGTAGCGGCTTGCAGGGCATTTGAACCCTCATGCTTTCGATGTGGTATAGGTATGGCTCGGGAGGTCTGCCGCTAATCATCCTCATCGCAGTGAGGCACTCGATATCTAAGAATCTCATGCCAGTGCCTTCTTTCAAGAAATCCACCTCGAGTCTGAGTTGCCGAGCGAGGATTGTTGCGATTGCACCAATGGAGATGTTTCCTTTGCCCCTTTTGTTTGTTCCAATCGAGTGGATGTGGTTGCAAAGGAAGTGGCCAATGTGCGGAGGCTCTTCCGGTGTGATGAGCATACATTTGATAATGTACAGCTCGGGGAAGGTGACTTTCGCACAGGTCTCACCTCGAGCGAAGAGAGAATTGCTGAGAGCCGCTTGCATATAGCGGAGCACTGGATGGACAATGTGGCTGGCGACTCTCGGATCACTGATGCGGTCATTGGTGATCAGCTTCTAAAAATTCCGGTCGTCATTGTATGCTTGCGTGCCTTCGTCCTTGAAGCCAAAGATGTCGCAGAAATCATGCATTGACATCTCCTGATCTATGTTCATCAGTTGGAACTTGATTATGTTATTTTCGGAGGAGAAGGTGGCAATGAACTCGCGGGTGAGGTCGTCATAGGCCGGGATATCTACCAGCTTGTTGAGAAAATCCCAGATGTGAACCCTTTTTTCTAGGGTTTTGAATTGAGCGAGGAGGCCGAGCTCTTGAAGGGTTTCGATATGAATGGCCTTGTAGTTGATGATTTTGTTGTCTTCCAATTTTTCGAAGACTCTGGCGTGTGCTCTGGAGGTGAATTTTATATCCAGGGGGTTATGTTGTTGCCCCTCCATTGGTTGTGGTTCGTTTTGAGGAGGAGATTCCGGTAGCTCTTCCCGTTTGGGGCTCCGTTCGGGTGATTCAGGTGGTGGATTGTGAGAAGAAGACTCCCCCCTCTTCTTCTTGCCTCTACCTGTTAAAGGCTTGAGAAGACCACGTGTTTTTGGGGCCATTTTGGGAGTTTATTGGTCACTGTTACGGGCCGTATTGGGTTAATACGAAGTGGTTACGGACCCGTGTGCTGGTGAAGTTTGGCCAAGTACAGGACTTAATACGGGCCGTATTGACAGATACAGACCGTATTATACTGGTACTGGTTCTGGTAAAAACTGAAAACCCCTAATTTTTTTGTATTTTTTGTGATTTTTGGTATTAGACTAAATAAAGAGAGGGAACAACTCTAAAACTAAATTACCAAAAGGAATAAAGGACTGATTTAAGAAATTAAAATTAAAGTCGAAAATTAAAGAGGGAAAGGGGAAAAGAAACCGAAAATGGTGGAGATCGGTGTTTTTGGTGGATACGGGTCGGATATGGCCCGTATTGGCGGTTGGTGGTTGTGCGAGAGGTGGTTGACGCGATCTTCCTTGTTGCCGGCGGTGTTTTGCGAGGTTGGCTTGGGTTTTTGCAAGAAGGGGAGAAGGAGGGGAAGGAGGAAGAGAAGGAGAGAAGGAAGAGAAGAAGGGAAGAGAAACGGGAGAGGGCTCAAAAATAGAAAGATTTCTATTTTGAACGGTTACCCAACTTCGCGCCTCTTCGTTAACGGGTTTTAATTTCACATATCGGTTTTGATTACGGACCGTATTGGCTGATACGGTCCGTATCCGATCCAAAATTTTTAATCCCGATAACTGTTTCCTATTCTTTCCTGGATACGGTCCGTAATGGCTGGTACGGGCCATATTTTCTGCTGTCTTCCTTTTTCATCCAACTTCTTGCTCCGTATTCACTGTCATAAACCGTATTGGCCGATACAGTCAGCAACAGAGAATATTTTCTTGACTTTTCCAATATTTTTAACCGAGCCCTTCCTCTAGCATGTCCACCTGGTCATGAAAAATAAGTGGATGTGACTCGTTCCCCAGTTAAAGTCCTAATCTATCTAAAAATAAAAATTTATACGAAGATATATAAAAGTGGCCTTGGGTTGCCTCCCAAGAAGCGCTTGTTTAAAGTCGTTAGCTTGACCTGGTGTCTTGTTAGTTCCTTCTAGATATCCTCCCGTCAATGCAAGTGGGTTGCTTGTCGGGTGGTTCGCCTTCAGCGTCTTCTGTGGTTTCATCATCATTGCCCTTCTCGAAGAAGTCGGTTGGTGTTTGAGGTCTGGGGTCGAATGCCAGACTCAAACTGAGTACTGCTTCGACCTCGTCCAGTCGTTGAGAAATTGCATCGAGTTCTT
Source organism: Carex parvula (assembly GCA_025461045.1). Classification (NCBI taxonomy): domain Eukaryota; kingdom Viridiplantae; phylum Streptophyta; class Magnoliopsida; order Poales; family Cyperaceae; genus Carex; species Carex parvula. Next base: position 306,630 of record JAJGRW010000568.1, read on the forward strand.
CGCGTAGGTTTTTGATTAATTCAAGGGCTAAGAGAGAATAATTCATGTTGTTTGCGATATTAGGGCTCTTGTTTAGATCATCGGTTTGTTGTGTCACGGAGGTTGGATGGATCTGACTGTTATCTTGTACAATGAACAATCTCTCCATTTCTGCTTCGTGCATCATTTCCTCGATGTCTTCAAATTCATCCATTCGCAATTCATCATTGCCATACTCGTCCGTTGTTTCCAAATTGTAGGCAAGATTTATGTCAGGTGGGACTTTGGTTTCATTCATGTTGAAGATCATCTTGTTCTCACCAACATTGAGTGAAATCTTCCCATTCCTAACATCAATCATTGCCCCACAAATGGCGAGGAATGGCCTTCCAAGGATGATCGGAATCTGCTCATCTTCTTCCATATCGACTACCACAAAATCTGCTGGTATCCAGAATTTACCAACTTTGATTGGGATATCAAGCAACATTCCTTCAGGGTATCGAATTGATCGGTCAGCTAGTTGCAATGAGATCCGTGTTGGTGATAGGTCTCCACATTCCAATTTATCAAATACTACCTTAGGCATCAGACTCACACTTGCTCCCAGATCACATAAAACTCTCTTAAAATCGGTTGTGCCAATGGTACATGGTATCGAGAAGCTTCCCGGATCTTTCAATTTTGTCGGTAATTTGCTTTGCATGAGCGCACTGCATTCCAGATTGAGCAGAACTGTCGAGAATTCTTGGAGCCTACTTCGATTTGAAAGAATCTCCTTCAGAAATTTAGCATACGAGGGTATGCTTGCAATTGCCTCAGTGAAGGGGATTGTGACTTGTAATTGCTTGAGTGTCTCCATGAATCTCGCAAATTGCTGCTTCATCTTCTGTTTGGCAGGCCTTGGAGAATGGCAGAGGTGGCTTGTAGGGTGGTGGTGAAATGTATTCAGGTTCGGGTTGTCGTTCGTCTCCACCTACGGTGTCATTCTGCTCCTCGATAAGGTCTGTCTGCAGTTCGAATACGGGCGGCTCCGGTGGTTACGGCTCGTATTCTTCGGAATGCGATGGTTCTGCATGCATCTCATCAGAAGTTTGATCGGGCATGGGAGGTCCCTTGTAAGCTGTACCGCTCCTTAATGTTATGCATTTGCAAGTCTCTCTCGGATTTTCTTCCAGTTGGCCCAGAAATTTGCCTTTTCCGCGTGTAATACTTGAGAGTTCTTTTGCCATCTTAGAGACATTGTCTTCTAAGTCTTTGTTGCGGTTTGTTAAGGATTCGATTTTTTGTGCGATTTCAGCATTAGCCTTGTCTTGCTTCTCTAGGAATCTCTCCATTATAGATGTGATGTCATGTTGCTGTGGTTGATTGTATTGCCTTGGTTGGTAATTCGGTTGGGGATTGTTGTATCTCGGTTGATAATTGGGCTGTGGTTGGTAGTTCTGTTGAGGTGCAGCAGGCCTTTGATTGTTTGCGTATGAGAGATTTGGATGATTTTAGTTGTTCGGATGGTATGTATTGTAGGCGGGCTGAGGTCGAAAGCTGTTATCGATCGCGTTTGCTTGCTCTACTTCTTCCTCAGTTTCCGTCACATTCATACATTCGGTCATCTCATGCGCTCCTCCACAATAGCCACATGCTGTTGCGGCATTGACTGCTGCTACCGTTCGCTGCTTGGTCTGCTTGTTGAGTGCCATTTGCAAAGCATCAATCTTTGCGCTCAGCATGGATATATCATCTACTCGGTGCATGCCAGGTGTTGGACTTGGCTTCTTTCGCTCAGGGATCCAGTAGTGTTGGTTGATTGCAATCTCTTCAATTAGGTTGTAAGCCTCGTCAGGTTCCTTGTTCATGATTGCTCCTCCTGCGGAAGCATCAATAGACAGCCTATCGGTAGGGTTTAGACCATTATAAAAAGTTTGGACAATCAGCCATCTTTCTAGACCATGATGTGGACAACACCTTAACATATCCTTATATCTATCACATGCCTCACACAATGTTTCACCATCCCTTTGTTCAAAATTAGTAATTGTATTTCTAAACCTCGAAGTTTTGGATGGTGGAAAATATTTAGCAATAAACACATTAAACAATTGGTCCCAAGTTTGAATGGAATTGGCCGGTAAGGAAAACAACCATGCTCTTGCTTTATCTTTTAATGATAATTGAAATAGCATTAGCCTGATTGCTTCATCGGTAACTCCGTTGATCTTTATCGTCTCGCATATCCCTAGGAAAATTGACAAATAAAGATGTGGATCTTCATGTGGAAATCCTCCAAATTGCTGTTGCGAAACCATATTTATGAGAGCAGGTTTGATCTCAAAATTACGGTTCGTAACAGTTGGCGGGTTTATACTAGAATTAGGATCATTTGCTCGCGGTACGCAATAGTCTCGTAGAAGTTTAGGTCTTGCTGCATCGCGAACCTCATTATCACCATTGTTTTGTCTTCCATTGTTAATCGGTTCGTTCGGTGGGATATTCATGTTGATCGAATCTGAGTCTTCTTCGCTTTCAGAATTACTCGATGAAGAACTATGATTGGTTCTTATCGGTGATGTGGAAGTGAATTGTCCTCTCCTACTAGCAATCCTCTCGGATCTTCGTACGGATGATTTGGCCAGCGTGTAGCGTCCTAAAAAGAAAAGAAAATCTGAAAATTAAACTAAAAACTGAAAATAAAAAGAAAATAAAATGAAAAACGAAATTGAAAATAAAATAAAAATGCAGAAAATAAACAGAAATCTAGGCGTTTCTAATTAATTGGATTCAATGGACAAAGCAAGGCCGTCTTGTGAGGCCTTGCACAATGAACCGTTATTCCCAGGCAACGGTGCCAAAAAGCTTGATCACTCAAAAGAGAGCAATGTTTCTTTTAATATTTATAAACTCGTAAATGCTATCGGTTCGGACTGCAAGCGCACAATCCTATCGAGTAGTATATTCAAGGTCGATCCACAGGGATATTGGTTCAATGCTTTGAGCGATCGAATCACAATCTTTCGAAAGGCTAGACGAAATCTGTAAATTGAGAGGTGTTGTTGTGATCAATGTAAATTATGAAGCAATTAAAAGTAATTAAAGTAAAGATAGATATGAGAATTTCTAGGGTTTCGGCACACCATTGCTACTCAATCCGCTTTGACAATATATTCCTGTTGCGTCTGATTTCCTGTTGTTGTTTAATGAAAGACACCACATAGGTCATTGCGATTTATGTTACGCAAGAATGACAGATCTTTCACCGAGATTCTACATAGGACACTGCGATTTTCCTTACGCAAATGTCTGATCTCTCAAATATCCCAAATTACTACATAAATCACTGCGAATTTCTTTACGCATGTGATGGAATTTGGTACGCATTTTGTTGGTCTGGTTTATGGTTTCTCCGCTAAGGTTTTCTTCACATAAACCTAATAAATCTCAACGAGGCTAATTCATACAAATAGTTTCTCTTGCTATTAAAGTACTGTCACTACCCTAACAGACTCAAACTAGATCATTGAAGTTAGATGAAGAGATAGTAAATCACAAAAGTATTTTGTTTTAACAACAAAAAATCATAATCAACAGAAATATATATATCAAAACATCAAGAGTAACAAGGTTTACTGCCTAGCCCTAAGAAAATGAACTTAGCCGCGGAACGGCATTGTTACAAGCACTCCTCTCTTCTCACTTTAATCAAATCTAACCCTAATTACAAAGATAAGTTATTCTTCTGCCCAGGGGCCTTATATAGGAGTGGAGGGACGTGTAGAGGTTGAGTAGGGGATAAGAAACTGATCTGGAAACAGCTGTCGGCAGTTATTTACCAAGAAACGCCTTCGGATACGGACCGTATTAGTTGATACGGTCCGTATTAGGTCCTTGACGGTTAGGGTTTAAAGCTTCTAGCGCTATCTCCTGGTCTGTGCTAGGCCTAGTCCGTATTAGGTAATACGGACCATAACAGAGACTTAGTCGATGAGCGTCGCTAATCCGATTGACCTGATTCTAGCTCCATTTGATGTAAAATAGTCCCAAAACTTGTTTTCTGCAATAAAACATAAAGAAGGGTGACAATAGCCTTTTTCTCTAATAAAGTAAACATAAGTGTGAGAAAATATACAAAACCTAAGTCAAAACCCTACGTAAATCATCGTTATTTTGACTCTGATCAACGTTTTGTTAACCGTTCCAACATTTTGTTCCTGTGAAAACAACATCAAAAATACTTTACCAAGTTTATAATTTTACAATTTAAATTCTTGATAAATGTCTTGATGATTTCTTCGATTCAAGCACTCTGTATTGCAATTCCAATCGTCTTGAACCTGCATGCTTTCTAAAATAGAGAAAATCGTAAAATTCAATAATTGTATGTTTTGCAAATTAGTCAAATAGACTAAAAGAGATTGCTTGAAACAACAATCTCCCCATTTTGATGATTTGCAAAACATACAACGCAAGTAAGTGCATAAATTGATTTTTCCCAAATTTAGTTTTCCCAATAATCAGTTTTGCATGTCTTGCATTTTCTCTCCCTTTTGGAAATCAACTAAAGGAAGACAAAATAGCACAATATATAGTGCTCCCCCTCAAAATATGCACTCCCCCTCAATTTGAGAATATGTGAATAATAAAAATAGAGAGATTTGCATAGCACCACAAATAATACAAGCATTTGAAATATGATAGAAAATTTAAAAATGATCATGCACAAAAAAAAATACTTGTTCTAAACATCACAATGCAACCATAGAGAGATTTACATATCCAAATTAAGCAATTGATCACTCAAAAGAGAGCAATGTTTCTTTTAATATTTATAAACTCGTAAATGCTATCGGTTCGGACTGCAAGCGCACAATCCTTATCGAGTAGTATATGCGAGGTCGATCCACAGGGAATATTAGTTCAGTGTCTTGAGCGATCGAATCACAACCTTTCGAAAGGCTAGACGAAATCTGAAATTTGAGAGATGTTTGTTGATCAATGTAAATTAGGAAACAATTAAAAGTAATTAAAATAAAGATAGAGATGAGAATTCCTAGGGTTTCGGCACACCGTTGCCACTCAATCCGTCTTGACAATATATTCCTGTTGCGTCTGATTTCCTGTTGTGTTTTATGAAAGATAACTACATAGGTCACTGCGATTATGTTACGCCAGAATGACAGATCTTTCATCGAGACTCTACTCAGGACAATGCGATTTATCTTACGCAACTATCGGGTCTCTTATCTCCCAAATTACTACACAGATCACTGCGATTTACCTTACGCAATGATGGAATTTGGTCATGCGTTTTGTTGTTCTGGTTTATGGCTTCCCCGCGAAGGTTTTCTTCACATAAACCTAATAGATCTCAACGAGGCTAACTCATCCAAATAGTTCTTTCGAGTTATTAAAGTACTGTCACTACCCTAACAAACTCAAACTAGATCATTGAAATTAGGTGAAGAGATAGTAAATCACAAAAGCATATTCGATACAACAACAAGAAATCATAATCAACAGAAATATATATATCAAAACATCAAGAGTAACAAGGTTTACTGCCTAGCCCTAAGAAAAGGAACTTAGCCGCGGAACGGCATGGTTACAATCACTCCTCTCTTCTCTCTTTAATCAAATCTAACCCTAATTACAAAGATATCTATTCCCTCTGTCCAGGGGCCTTTATAGGAGTGTAGGGACGTCTGGAGTTGATTGGAAGCCAAGGAATTGATCTGGAAACAGCTGTCGGCAGTTATTTCCCAAGAGTCGCCTTCGGTTACGGACCGTATCAAGGTGATACAGTCCGTAATGGGACCTTGGCAGTTATGGTTGTAACTTCCTGCGCTATCTTCTGAGCCTGTGCTATGCCTGGTCCGTATTAACCATACGGGCCGTAACAGGGTCTTAGTCGATAAGCGTTGCTGATCCGATTGACCCGATTCTAGCTCCATTTGATGTAGAATAGTCCCAAAACCTGTTTTCTGCAATAAAACTTAAAGAAGGGTGACAGTAGCCTTTTTCTCTAAATAATTAAACATAAGTGTGAGAAAATATGTAAAACCTAAGCCAAAACCCTACGTAAATCATCATCATTTTGACTCTGATCAGCAATAAAAAATGACACAAGTTTTAGAGCATACCTAATTTAAACCTTAGTTCATTATATTGTTGAGTATTCAAAGGCTTAGTAAAAATATCGGCCACTTGGTTTTTAATGTCGATATGTATGAGTTTTATTTCACCTTTCTCAACATGATCCTTAGTAAAATGATGCCGTATTTCTATGTACTTAGTTCTAGAATGGAGAACCGTATTTTTGGATATCATTATGGCACTAGTATTGTCACACATAATTGGTACGTTGCGAAAGCGAATTTCATAATCATTTTAAGTTTGGATCATCCATAAAATTTGTGTGCAACAACTACCGACCGCAACATACTCTGCTTCTGCGGTGGAAAGCGCAACCGAGGTTTGTTTACGACTCGTGTCACACCCCGCAGCCCAACGAGGCGCGACAGGTACTTTCCTGCCGTAGACATACGGTTACCCGTATGCCTACAAGGCAATTACGATATAATAAGTAAATGAAAACATAAACAAACAACCAACAACACATAACATAAATCCCAGCTAGTCAGGTAATATCATACAAACCCGTATCTCGACGGATACGCCCCACAAAAATGACATAGAGACTATATATGTACATCAACAAAACATAACTATATACATAATCTCTAATGTCACCATACCAGACAGTCTAAGCAGCGGAATAACCAGGCCTACCGACCTCGTGCCTCTCTCGGATCTGCTGACCCGGAACCTGAAAAGATAACCCAAAGAGGGGGTGAGAAATAAATTCTCAGTGCGATAAATTTGCCACGTTTCGCTCCTGGACTTGCAATCACAGATTATATTCAAAAATAAAGCACAAATAAAGCTCAGAACAGTTTATAATAATATATAAACATGAACGCATAAACCGACATCAATAAGCCAAATGAAATCCAACTCAGGAATTGCCAAACCGAAATTCAATCACACAATAATTGGTTTAACTCGAACTCAGAATATCTGGTAGTTTCAGGCTTAACCGTTTAATTACAAGTCTGGTTCCATTTAATATCCGGAAAATCCATATAAAACCAAATGACAATCCAAACGCATTCACCCCCTGGGTAATGCCTCCGATACATTTAAAACCAATCGACCATTCAAACGCATTCACCCCCTGGGTAATGCCACCGATACACAAGTCACCAAAAGCCAAATTCATAATACAGAGTCACTTACCCCTCGTCCCAACCGGTACTGGGAACTGCTGAGGGCCAGAAGATCTAAAGCTTTAGAATACTGGGTCGTCAAAGTCCTTGCAAAGACTTTGACAAATCCGAACTCACCCCCTGGGTGTCGTCGCCACGATGGGGGACGGTAATACCATATCCACCAACCGATGGTGATATAAATCACGGTGACTTTCAATTCCAAATTAGATCATTCAGATCAATACACAAAGAATACCATACCAGTATGCAGATCAATCAGATATGCAATTCGAGTTCCAATTAATTAGGGCAATGCAATGCATATGCAACACAATCCGATAATGCAATTCAACCAATAATCAACATGTCAAAAGAAACACAGTTTAATTCTGAATATAAACTATCAAACAAGTCCAGAAACCACGCACCTGAGTATATAGCTTACCCGTCTAAGGCTCCGGCGTCTCGAATGATCCCGAGCTCCGCTGCCCTGTAGGTTACCACCTATTTAACCGTTAGATTCGATTAAAACAACGATTGATATCCCGTAGATTACACCGAGTTAAATGTAGGTTAAACCCGATTTAATATTCGTATCGGTCCTAATGGTCTAGGTTTAGGTCATGGTTCAACCAATTAGGTTTAGTACAACACAAATACACATTTCAGAAATTCAGATGTTTATTGCGGCCCGTAATGGTATTATTGCGGCCCGCAACCACAACACAGAAACCCGAAATTTGGTTAAGTCCCTTGTCCCTTGCGGCCCGCAATACATGTGGTTTCGGTCCGCAATAAAGCACACAGAAGCTGGATTTTCAGTCTAGTTAAACTTGTTTCGATCGAGTTTCGATACGGTTAACCCTTGTTACTTGTTCTCGGTTCAAGAAGGTTATAATTCACGACTAGGTTATCGAGAATCAACAATTAAACCATGAATTCAATTGGTATCAAATTGGTACAAAACCCTAATTCCAATTTCAACTCAAATGGATGATTTAAATCAAACAATCACGAATCGAGATGTTCAAACGAATATAACTCGATCAATTCAGATTCAAATGGTGTATAACACCTGAAATCTTAGAAATTTCCCCAAATCCCACCATTTTACCAAAACCCTAATTCCCTTTCCAATTTCACAAACAAAACCAATCGATTCAATACAAATCAAACCGAATATCGAGTTATATCGAATCAATCGAACTTTAATTCGAATTCTCAAAGAAATACAACAAATCCAACAATTTAGGGTTTTCAAAAGATTGTAAGGAAAGAAAATTATACCAAATTGAAGCTTTAGAACTGATCACGATCGTCTAATTAGCTCGAATCTCCGTTTTCCGACAATTCCGACCCGATTTCACGTTCGATTTCTCTCTCTCTCTCTCTTTCTCTCTTTGGTTCGGCCAAGCCCTAGCTTCTCACGAAAATTAGAAGTGTTCAATTGGAAATATCAAGAGAGAAGAAGATAGGTGTCATATTAATAATTGGAATGTTTGCACATAAGCCCTCCAAGTTTTAAATATTGCATAACTAAAAAATCTTCACAATTAAGCCCTTTTTGTATATTTTTATTTATACAAGGATCATAATGTAACAATTCTCCCCCCCTTAAAATGAAGTTCAGTCCGCTGAACTTGATTTCGTACCTTAATTGTCGAATAACTCCGGATACTTTTCTCGGATGCTTTCCTCGAGTTCCCACGTCGCTTCCTTATCGGAATGTCGTCCCCATTTTACCAACACAAGCCGGATCACTTTACTTCGTAGCCGTTGCTCTTTTCTATCCAATATTCGCATCGGTTCCTCTTGATAGGTCAGATCGTCTTGCACGTGTAAATCAGAATGGTCAATGCAATGTGACGGATCTCGCACATATCTGCGCAACTGTGATACATGAAACACCGGATGAACCCGGTCTAACGCTGGTGGTAGTGCAAGCTCGTATGCTACCGGTCCAACTCGTCGCAAAATCTGAAACGGCCCAATATAACGAGGACTTAGCTTACCCGAAACACCAAATCTGTGTACGCCTCTGACAGGCGAAACTCGAAGCCATACGTGATCACTTTCTTGGAATTCCAACGGTCTTCGATGAATATCCGCGTATTTCCTTTGTCTTTCTTGAGCTGACTTGAGTCGACTCAGAACCATTTTCGTTTTCTCAGCAATTTCTTCTAACATTTGCGGTCCTGTAGGCGGATATGTACCCGCTGGTCCCCACCACAGCGGAGTACTGCACTGCTGCCCTGTCAGCGCCTCTTGCGGTGACATACCAATGCTCGAGTGATAACTGTTGTTATAGGCAAACTCCACCAGATACAAGTGATCAACCCACGAACCTTGTAAACTTAGCGCGCAAGAGCGTAACATGTCTTCCAACGTTTGGATAGTGCGTTCGGATTGACCGTCCGTCTGAGGATGATGCGCTGTACTGAATCTCAGTTTCGTACCCATTGTCTCTTGAAAACTCTCCCAGAAATGAGAAGTGAACCGAGGATCTCGGTCTGAAATAATATAACGTGCGTGGTACTTGAATTGATACTTCAAGAATAAGTCCGCTAACTCTTGCCCCGATGTCTCAATTCGAAGCGGAATGAAATGAGCTATTTTCGTCAGCCGGTCCACAATCACCCAAATAGTGTTATATCTACCAACGGTTCTCGGAAATCCAGATACAAAATCCATTGTGATCGACTCAAATTTCCTCGTAGGTATTTCCAGCGGTCTTAGTAATCCTGCTTTTCTCCGTCGATCCGCTTTAACTTGCTGACATATCTGACATTTCTCAACATACCTTTGCACGTCTCGCTTCATTTTCGGCCACCAGAAATACTTCTTCAAATCTTGGTACATTTTTACTTCCCCCGGATGAATAGCGTAACCCGAGTCGTGTGCCTCCGATAAGACCAGATCTTTCAGTTCAGATTTATTTGGTACACAAATGCGATCGTGAAACCGCAAAATATCATCTCCTTGAACTTTAAATGGGGAATCAGCATTTGACTCGTAGTGTAATTTAAATTTCTGACATTTTGGATCATCCTGTTGCGCTGCACGAATCTGTTCGTGTAACTCCGATCGGATCTCAACCGCTGCTAGTACAATCGACGCAATTGCAGTTGTGCTAGTCCCCACTTCACTTCTACCACATTTAGATACCATTTCCAACGCTAATTCGCGTGATGCGCCAACATGAATTTCCAACCTGCGCATTTCCTCAAGAAGATGTGCTTCACTTGTAATTACCGACGCCAGGTTTACCTGACTCTTTCTGCTACACTGTTTGCCTTTCCCGCGTGATACTGGATATCCAAATCGTAGTCTTTCATCAACTCCAACCACCTTCTTTGCCTCAAGTTCAATTCTTTTTGCGTGAATATGTATTTCAAACTTTGATGATCGGTAAATATATGGCATCTCACGCCATACAGATAATGCCGCCAAATCTTCAACGCAAATATCACCGCCGCTAACTCCAAGTCATGAGTCGGGTAGTTTTGCTCGTGCGGTCGCAATTGCCGAGATGCATAGGCAATTACATGATCATCTTGCATCAATACACAACCCAATCCTGATCGAGATGCATCGGTGTAAACCGTATACTCTTTATCAGCCGTCGGCATAGCAAGAACCGGCGCAGATACCAGCCGACTCTTTAATTCCTCAAAACTTTTATCTTGCGCGGTACCCCAATCAAATTTCACTCCTTTATGCAACAACTTTGTAAGTGGTGCAGCCAACCGCGAAAACCCGAGTACAAATCTCCTGTAGTACCCGGCTAACCCCAGAAAACTGTGAATTTCAGTAACTGTCTTCGGCCTCTTCCATTCGGTAACAGCTCGAATCTTTTCAGGATCCACCGCTAACCCTTGTCCCGAAACAATATGCCCGAGAAAAGTAACTTCATTCAACCAAAACTCACATTTCGAGAACTTTGCGAACAACTGATGTTCGCGCAATCTTTGCAAAACAATTCTAAGATGTACCTCATGTTCTTCTCGGGAGCGCGAATACACCAATATATCATCAATGAAAACCACAACTGTCGAATCCAATAGATCGTGAAACACACGGTGCATCATATCCATGAACGCTGCCGGTGCGTTCGTCAGCCCAAATGGCATAACCAGGTATTCATAATGCCCGTACCTTGTACGGAACTGCTGTCTTGTCCACGTCGCTTGGCCGAATCCTCAACTGGTGATACCCTGTTCTCAGATCAATCTTTGAATATACCGAAGATCCCTGCAACTGATCAAACAGATCATCAATCCGAGGTAACGGATACTTATTTTTCACTGTTACCTTATTCAGCTCGCGGTAATCAATGCATAACCGCAATGTTCCATCTTTCTTTTTGACAAACAGCACTGGCGCACCCCACGGCGATGTGCTAGGTCTGATAAATCCACTCTCCAACATGTCTTCCAACTGCGCCTTAAGTTCTTTCAACTCTGCTGGTGCCATACGATACGGCGCTTTTGAAATCGGTGTTGTGCCCGGTACTAGTTCGATACCGAACTCCACTTCTCGCTCAGGTGGCAACCCCACAATCTCTTCCGGAAATACATCTACAAATTCTGAAACTATACCGGTGGTTTTGGAATGGGGGTCTCGGCGCCATGTTCGACCGAGGGGGTCTAGTATACGATGATCCTCCCCTCGACTTCGACACTTGCCTACTCTGATCTTCTCGCTGTTTCACATTCCTTTCAGTTACTTGCGTCTTTCTCCTCTTACCATGCATTTCAACCTGTTCAGCGTGATCCATCATTGCCTGTAACTCCCTCGCCATTGGAGTATCCACGATCATCGATATATGTCCATCCAACCCGTCCAAGTATTGTCTATTGTACCTTTCCACATCATTCCTTACATCCGTAGCATAGCGCGACAAGGCCAGAAATTCACTGTTGTATTCTACCACCGGACGTCCATCTTGTCTCAACTCCAAGAACTTTCTCCGCAGTGCTTCACGCTGCATGTTGCTCAGAAACCGCCTATTAAATTGCTGTTCGAACCATTCCCAAGGAATCCTCGCTTCCTCCCCTTCAAAATTACGTCGGGCCCCGTCCCACCAGAACCTAGCATCACTCTCCAGCTGCTGCTCAACTAACTCCACCTTATTTTCATCGGGGGCACGACATAAGTTCAGTTTTGCATTGATCTGAGCTAGCCATTCCTCAGCTGCCGCATACCCGCCGGTTCCATCATAACGCGGCGGATTCAAACGCAGAAATGCATCATACAACCTCCGGAAATCTTCGGGTGCCCCACCGTGAGCCACTGGTGCGACATCCCGCATCTGTGCCTGACGACCTCTCTCATAGGCCGCAATCAACCGGTCATCTAAGTCCCGGTCTCTATCAGCTCCTCCAGCACCTGCTGGACCAGCCCCAGCCTGATCTACAACTGGCTCAACGATTGGTTCCGGATTAGGTTCAGGATTCCTACGAGGTCTGCCTCTACCTCTACCTCGGCATGTTTCCATTTTCTGAATAAACAAAGTTAGTTTATAACATTCTATATTCCTTATTTATCATACGAAATTCGTATAGTCGTGCCGGCCCCAATTAATACGCATACCACTCTCGTATCCAAACAAGTCTGGTTCAGGTTCTAAACCATGCTCTGATACCACCCAAGGAAGACCTGTCACACCCCGCAGCCCAACGAGGCGCGACAGGTGCTTTCCTGCCGTAGACATACGGTTACCCGTATGCCTACAAGGCAATTACTATATAATAAGTAAATGAAAACATAAACAAACAACCAACAACACATAACATAAATCCCAGCTGGTCAGGTAATATCATACAAACCCGTATCTCGACGGATACGCACCACAAAAATGACATAGAGACTATATATGTACATCAACAAAACATAACTATATACATAATCTCTAATGTCACCATACCAGACAGTCTAAGCAGCGGAATAACCAGGCCTACCGACCTCGTGCCTCTCTCGGATCTGCTGACCCGGAATCTGAAAAGATAACCCAAAGAGGGGGTGAGAAATAAATTCTCAGTGCGATAAATTTGCCACGTTTCGCTCCTGGACTTGCAATCACAGATTATATTCAAAAATAAAGCACAAATAAAGCTCAGAACAGTTTATAATAATATATAAACATGAACGCATAAACCGACATCAATAAGCCAAATGAAATCCAACTCAGGAATTGCCAAACCGAAATTCAATCACACAATAATTGGTTTAACTCGAACTCAGAATATCTGGTAGTTTCAGGCTTAACCGTTTAATTACAAGTCTGGTTCCATTTAATATCCGGAAAATCCATATAAAACCAAATGACAATCCAAACGCATTCACCCCCTGGGTAATGCCTCCGATACATTTAAAACCAATCGACCATTCAAACGCATTCACCCCCTGGGTAATGCCACCGATACACAAGTCACCAAAAGCCAAATTCATAATACAGAGTCACTTACCCCTCGTCCCAACCGGTACTGGGAACTGCTGAGGGCCAGAAGATCTAAAGCTTTAGAATACTGGGTCGTCAAAGTCCTTGCAAAGACTTTGACAAATCCGAACTCACCCCCTGGGTGTCGTCGCCACGATGGGGGACGGTAATACCATATCCACCAACCGATGGTGATATAAATCACGGTGACTTTCAATTCCAAATTAGATCATTCAGATCAATACACAAAGAATACCATACCAGTATGCAGATCAATCAGATATGCAATTCGAGTTCCAATTAATTAGGGCAATGCAATGCATATGCAACACAATCCGATAATGCAATTCAACCAATAATCAACATGTCAAAAGAAACACAGTTTAATTCTGAATATAAACTATCAAACAAGTCCAGAAACCCCGCACCTGAGTATATAGCGTACCCGTCTAAGGCTCAGGCGTCTCGAATGATCCCGAGATCCGATGCCTCGTAGGTTACCACCTATTTAACCGTTTAGATTCGATTAAAACAACCGATTGATATCCCGTAGATTACACCGAGTTAAATTAGGTTAAACACGATTTAATATTCGTATTCGGGTCCTAATGGTATAGGTTTAGGTCATGGTTCAACCAATTAGGTTTAGACAACACAAAATACACAATTTCAGAAATTCAGAGTGTTATTGCGGCCCGTAATGGCCTTGTTGCGGCCCGCAACCACAACACAGAGCAGTCCGAATTTTGGCTAAGTCCCCTGTCCCTTGCGGCCCGCAATACATGTGGTTTCGGTCCGCAATAAAGCTCACAGAAGCTGGATTTTCAGGTTAAGTTACACTTGTTTCGATCGAGTTTCGATACGGTTAACCCTTGTTACTTGTTCTCGGTTCAGAAGGTATAATTCACGACTAGGTTATCGAGAATCAACAATTAAACCATGAATTCAATTGGTATCAAATTGGTACAAAACCCTAATTCCAATTTCAACTCAAATGGATGATTTAAATCAAACAATCACGAATCGAGATGTTCAAACGAATATAACTCGATCAATTCAGATTCAAATGGTGTATAACACCTGAAATCTTAGAAATTTCCCCAAATCCCACCATTTTACCAAAACCCTAATTCCCTTTCCAATTTCACAAACAAAACCAATCGATTCAATACAAATCAAACCGAATATCGAGTTATATCGAATCAATCGAACTTTAATTCGAATTCTCAAAGAAATACAACAAATCCAACAATTTAGGGTTTTCAAAAGATTGTAAGGAAAGAAAATTATACCAAATTGAAGCTTTAGAACTGATCACGATCGTCTAATTAGCTCGAATCTCCGTTTTCCGACAATTCCGACCCGATTTCACGTTCGATTTCTCTCTCTCTCTCTTTCTCTCTTTGGTTCGGCCAAGCCCTAGCTTCTCACGAAAATTAGAAGTGTTCAATTGGAAATATCAAGAGAGAAGAAGATAGGTGTCATATTAATAATTGGAATGTTTGCACATAAGCCCTCCAAGTTTTAAATATTGCATAACTTAAAAATCTTCACAATTAAGCCCTTTTTTGTATATTTTTATTTATACAAGGATCATAATGTAACAACTCGACCATGAGACAAGTGTCCGCTAAGGAATTGACACGTACCACTTGTACTCTTTCGATCCATTCGGTCTCCGGTAAAATCGACATCGGTATATCCTAGCAAATCTAAATCCGATTGTTTGCCATACCATAGTCCCAAATTTAGAGTGCCTTTGATATATTTGAAAATTCTTTTAACAGTTTTCAAGTGCAATTCTTTGGGATTAGCTTGAAATCTAGCGCATAGACATACTGCAAACATAATATCGGGTCTACTAGTAGTTAAATCGAGAAGACTACCTATTATAGCTTGGTATTGAGTGATGTCTATGGGTGTGCCGCTTGGATCAGAGTCAAGATTTGCATTGATAGCCATATGTGTGGGACTCGTCTTGCTCTCGGTTATTCTGAATTTCTTTATCAACTCCTTTGCATACTTGGTTTGACTCACAAATATGCCATCCGAAACTTGCTTGATTTGGAGCTCCAAGAAGAAATTCAACTCACCCGTCATGCTCATTTTAAATTCACTACTCATAAGAGACGAAAAACTCCTTGGCAAGTGCTGCATTAGTTGAACTAAAAATAATATCATTTTACCCCTTCTGAAAGAAAAATAATTCTACCATACCATACCTTTTGTTTAATCTCCCAATTTATTGTTTTTTTTTTTTTTTGCAATTTGAATAATTTAGGGAGATTTCAAGCACAACTTTATGTTAGTTTAGCTTTAGGAATCCAAACAATATTTGAATTGTTGTTTTCTTTTCTAAACCTACACTCTAATGAGGAGTGACCAAGCTTACAACAATAATTGCAAAATGTAAAATTCGGCTTAGTACCTAATGCCGGACCCATTTCAAAACGAGTTTGGAAATGACCATTTAACTTTTTAGTTTGATTCCAAGAAGTATTTGAAGATCTATTTGAAGACTTGGATGAAGAATTTTTGTTTTTGCGTGAATCAAATTTATTGTTATGTAGGGAAGTGATTCTTAACGTACTATTTCTTTGGATCCCTCTTTGTGAAACGTTTTTATCCTTTAATTCATAAAACCATCTATCCGGTCACTTAAAGTAGATTTTGTTTGACCCTTGTGGTGTGAATGTATTTTTCGAATTATTATGTGCATTTTTACCCTTGTATTTAATATTATTGTTCCTATACATAAACGCGTGATTTTGTTTTCTAGAACCGTAATTGTTAGCATTTGAGTTTTGAATTTGTTTCCCTTGTGGAATTAATATGCGTCTACCATTGTATTGAATATTATATTTATCCATGAAGTTTTTGCAAATGAAACCATACCTAACTCTATTTTGGTTATTTTTATCTTTTAAATTTTTATAGTATTACCTTTTCTCTTTTAGATTTAAGAAAATTTTGAAATCAAGTGAATGATCCTTCTTATATCCAAAACCAGACTTATCATTTGGATATCGTCGTTTCTCAAACATTGTATCCACTTCATCAAGATTTAAACTAATAAAATTAGTGGATTCAATTGGAGACCTTAGAGCCAAATTTTTTGTTTTCAAATTTTGTACTTTCACTTTTAGAATTTCTATTTCGCCTACATGTGATTGACATGTGTTGGTCCCATTTGATTTTTGTAACTCCACAACTTTGCACTCTAAGTCTTTAACTTGAAGATCTAGAATTTTATTTATAATATTTGAAGCTTTTAGATTTCTATTTTGAGATTCTAGAATATCAATTCTTATTGTCTGTGTCTTTATTTTATCTATATGTGATTGACACTCATGTGACTCAAGAGTAAGTGACTCAAATTTGTTTATCTTGGACTCAAGCTCAACAATTTTAGATCTTAACTCTTGAATGATATCATCTTTTCTAAGTGACATCTTATTGGATTCATCAAGAGGGATTCTTAATCTAGTTTCCTCATTATGTGTTTGACCCTTATTCAAAAGAATATTTGTATCAATTATACAATCACATTCTTCACCTCCTTCTTCTTCATCTGTCATTTCAGTTTCTGACTCATAATTATTACTTTCAAGTTCTAGTGTTACATCTTTAGAGGGAATTGTTGAGGCTTCACTTGTATCATCCAACTCCATGTTATCGTCCTCAGATGTGGCAATGTTTGTTAAATCCTCGATTGTATTCTTGTTGGTGATGTTCTCGCTTGTGATAATTGAGTCAATATCCACCATCATCAGTCTTTCATTGTCAATTGCCATCAACACAAGGTTGAGATCTTGATTATTAATATTTGTCTCAATCCTTTTAATCTGAGTATTTTCTTCATAACGATTTATTAGATCCTCCCACATTTCGTGGGCACTACTCATATCATCAATTAACATTCCAACAGATTCACTAACACTAGCAATTATATAATTTATTGCATAAAAGTTATCTTTCTTTTCAAGTTTGGATTCAATGGTCAATTTATTTTTGTCATCAAATTTTGGTATAACTTTTTCTACAATATCCCAAACCTTATGAAAGTTTAAGTAGTTGACCATATTTCTTTTCCAATAACTAAAGTTTTCAGTTGTAAGGCCAAAAAATGGGAGTTCCTTCACAATTCTATTTGGTGCCATTTTTCTAGATCGATAAAACTCAAATTAAGTAAGTCTTAATTGGAGTAGAACCTGGCTCTGACACCAATTTGTTGTCCCTAAGGCACCACTAATCTCAAAAACTAAAAATAATTGCAAATAAAAGTAAAGTAGATGAGTTTAGAGAAATTGACACACGGAATGATAACGGAGTTCGGCTTAAAATGCCTACATCTCCGGGGCGTCGCAACCGCTTCTCAGTGCGCCTTTCTATTACCCAAAAGAGAAAGATTACAACTTGTGAACCGGTGAGCCCTTACAACCAACGGAAAGTCACACGGCCAACTTATAAATCGGTGAGCCCTTACACTCAATGGGAAGTCACACAGCTAGTCCAAATAGAGAACAAGGTCTCTAAGTTCAAAATCTCAAGAGAGACGCTCAAAAACTCACTCTAACCTAATCTAACTCAAGATTAGTGAAGTGGATTTGAGGTTGTTTGAGGGATATTGAAGTTTTAAGCTCTCACAACAATAGAGGAACTCAAGTTCACAGAAAATCGCCTTTTTGAAAGTTAGGGTCGGCTTAGTGTTTTTGAAGAGGAGAACCCTAAGGTTCTATTTATAGTGGCAACTTTCAAATGAGCTATCTGCCATAAAACGTCCCAATGTTTTGTAAAACGTAGAAAATGTTTAGTTTAAAAATTTAAATTTCTGTGAGAGTTCCTGAAACGTTGCCAACGTTTAACAAATGTTGCAAGACGTTTTCCTCTGGAAATTTATCGATCAAAATGTTATTTTGAAGTCTGTGAATTGAATTAAAATGTCCAGACATTTTGACAAACGTCTCCAACGTTTTAGAGCATTTTTCAGCTTTTAATCGGTTAATTTCTAGATCTTTCACATAAGATAAAACGTCTGAATGTTTTGTTAACCGTTCCAACGTTTTGTCCTTGTGAAAACAACATCAAAAACACTTTACCAAGTTTATAATTTTACAATTTAAATTCTTGATAAATATCTTGATGATTTCTTCGGTTCAAGCACTCTATATTGCAATTTCAATCGTCTTGAACTTGCATGCTTTCTAAAATAGAGAAAATTGTAAAATTCAATAATTGCATGTTTTGCAAATTAGTCAAATAGACTAAAAGATAATTACTTGAAACAACAACCGTGTGGACTACTTTTTTGAACGCATGACACATTTCTTTTAGATGTTAAGTTGCGATGCGTTCACATGCTGTACTACGAGGTGATGGACCAGTACCTCGTCAACCTGGGTCTCTACCAGGTTGTGGACATCGTACGGACGGAGAGAAACATCATCAATGCATCTCTCATCACAGGACTGGTGGAGCGATGGCTTCCCGAGACGCACACGTTTCACATGCCATTTGGAGAGATGACAGTGACTCTCTAGGATGTGAGTGCCCTTTGGGGTTTGTATATCCGTGGCACACCCGTTGGCGGCGTATCTAACAGCACCAGGTTCAGAGATGATATCGAGGAGTTATTGGGAGCTGATCCTCTCTCTCTCAGTGGGGATCATGGACAGTCCAAATTCCTTATGAGGATGACGAGGTTACTAGAGCACTTCAGCACGGGTCTGACGGCAGATTCCACCGAGCAGGAGATTCATAGGTAAAAACTATAAATTGTTTATATTAATCAATTTCCAATAGAGGATTTTATTCCATTTATGTTAAATTGTTTCTATTACTTTTACTATAAATTGTTTCTACTAGAACTTTTATATGTTTTGTATTGCAGATATA
Source organism: Carex parvula (assembly GCA_025461045.1). NCBI lineage: Eukaryota > Viridiplantae > Streptophyta > Magnoliopsida > Poales > Cyperaceae > Carex > Carex parvula. Next base: position 326,202 of record JAJGRW010000568.1, read on the forward strand.
TACGGGGCTACGTGATTGATCAGAGTCAAAATGATGATGAATTACGTAGGGTTTTGGCTTAGGTTTTGCATATTTTATCACACTTGTGTTTAATTTATTAGCGAAAAAGGCTACTGTCACCCTTCTTTATGTTTTATTACAGAAAACAGGTTTTGGGACTATTCTACATCAAATAAAGCAAGAATCGGGTCAATCGCATAAGCGATGCTCATCGACTAAGTCTCTGTTACGGTCCATATTGCCTAATACGGACCTAGCTGAATACAGACCTAGCCGAATACGGACCAGAAGATAGTGTGATACGCATTAAACCCCTAGCAACATGGTCTCAATACGGACCGTATCAGCCAATACGGTCCGTAACCAAGGCGCCTCTTGGAGAATAACTGCCGACAGTTGTATCCAGATCAGTTTCTTAGCCTCCACTCAACCCTAGACGTCCCTTCACTCCTATATAAGCACCCTAGACAGAATAGTTTAGTATCTTTTGTAATTTGGGTTAGATTTGATTAAAGTGAGAAGAGAGGAGTGATTGTAACCATGCTGTTCCGCGGCTAAGTTCCTTTTCTTAGAGGCTAGGCAGTAAACCTTGTTACTCTTGATGTTTTGATATATATATTTTCTGTTGATTATGATTTCTTGTTATTTAATCGAAATACTTTTGTGATTTATTATCTCTTCATCTAACTTCGATGATCTAGTTTAATCCGTTAGGGTAGTGACAGTACTTTAATGGTAAGAGAAACTATGTGGCACGAATTAACTAGCCTCGTTGAGATTTATTAGGTTTATGTGAAGAAAATCTTAGCGGGGAAACCATAAACCAGAACAACAAAATACGAACCAAGTTCTATCATTTACGTAAGATAAATCGCAGTGATCTGTGTAGTAACTTGTGTATTTAAGAGATCAATTATTTGCATAAGATAACTCGCAGTGTCCTATGTAGAATCTCGATGAAAGATCTGTCATTCTTGCGTAAAATAACTCGCAGTGACCTATGTGGTGTCTTTCATAAAACAACAATAGGAAATTAGACCCGACAGGAATATATTATCAAAGCAGGTTGAGTAGCAATGGTGTGCCGAAATTCTAGGAATTCTTATCTATATCTTTATTTTAATTACTTTTAATTGTTTCCCAATTTACATTGATCACAACTACAACTCTGTCTTTCGAAAGATTGTGATTCGATCACTCAAGACTCTGAACCAATATTTCCTGTGGATCGATCTCAAATATACTACTCGAGAGAATTGTGCGCTTGCAGTCCGAACCGATAATATTTTCGAGTTTATAATATTAAAAGAAACATTGCTCTCTTTTGAGTGATCAGTGATGGACCTTTTTGGTTCTGTCATATTTTCTGATTCCAGCGGTGATATAATGCCGATGATGTATCTCTCGCTGTTGGCAGACCTTGAGCAGCCGTCACCGTACCATTGGAGTGGGGCTGTCCTAGCCCATCTGTACTCCCACTTGTGCCGTGGTAGTGATGTAAGTCTCTAACTCTTTTCTTACTAAATTATTTAACAATCAATCCAAATACCCTGACGGCTAACGTGCTGGGTAATTCGGCCGCAAAATTCTGTTTTATGGGAAAAGCTGCGAAATTCTATTTAAGAATTTATCTTGCCAAATTACTTTTCATCATCATTTTGACTCTGATCAATAGGCCAATTGTGGTTAAAAAACTATGCTAAAATATGATAAAATAGGTTAAAATAGCATAATTTCGGTAAAATATGCTAACATAGGCCAAAATAGGCTTAACTATGATAAAATAGTTTAAAATAGGCCAATTTACGGTTAAAAAAGCCTATAATATGATAAAATATGCCAAAATAGCCTAATTTTGGTAAAATATGCTAAAATAGACAAAATTAGGCTTAATTAGGCTAAAATTGGCAAATTGCGGTTAAAATATCCTAAAATTGCCCAAAATAGGCTCAAAATACCTAATTTCAGTACAATATGCTAAAATAGGCCAAAATAGGCTAAAGTATACCAATTGCGGTTAAAATAACCTAAAATATGCTACAATAGGCTAAAATAGCCTAATTTCAGAAAAATAGGGCAAAATAGGTTTAATTATGGTAAAATAGGCTACAATAGGCCAATTGCAGTTAAAATAGCCTAAAATATGCTAAAATAGGCTCAAATAGCCTAATTTCTGTAAAATATGCTAAAAATAGGCCAAAATAACCTAAAATACGCTAAAATCGACTAAAAATAGGCCAATTGCGGTTAAAATAGTCCAAAATATGCTAAAATAGACTACAACTTACTACAATAGGCTACTTATACTAAAATGAGCTAATTATCCTAATTATGCTAAATTGCACTAAGCTGCATTATCCTAATTATGGTAAAAATATAAAATACGCTAAAATATGCTCAACTATGCTAATTATACTAAATTACAATAAATTACGTTACATTAATTTAAATTTTGCTACTACTCTAAATTTTACTAAATTAAATAATTAAACTTAACTACAACGGATTTAACACTAATTATAACTAAATTATTCTAATTTTGATACATTACTAACAAATACTAACATTTTACGACCATTTTACACTAAAATGAATTTTAAAAAAATTAGAGAGAATTACTTGCAAATTTGGAAAGAGATGGAGAAATCTGGGAAAAAGCTCAAGCGAGAAGAGATATTGTGAAATTTGATATAATGATTTTTGAGAAAAACGGCTAACCCTCCACACATATATATAAATGTCTGTGCTGACCATTAAATGACCGGTAAATGATTAAAATAGGTACCGGCCATTAAATGGCCAATAGAGATTAAAATAGATACTTGCCATTTAATGGCCAATTTGAATATTTTTATCAAAATCCAGCCGAGCTGGTATATTTTTTAATTTCCAGTTAACGTTGGATATTAATAAAAATGTCGGCGGAGAACTAAAAGAAACACGGTACATATACGATTTTGGATGAATCTATTCTGCGGTGGGTCAAACCAGATGAAATCTTAAAACAATTCCCTGGATCCAGCCCATTCCCGGTCCATTAACATAATACAATCCTATGGTACCTTAAATATTGAGTTTGAATATGGATCATCTAATCTGTTTCGGCACGAATATTAAAGCATACCCGTGCATCGACCTCGGACTGGATTTGCTCGGATTCTAATCGGACGGTTCAGATCTAAACTCAAAATTTAGGTTACTTCAGGGGAGCTCTTAAACTAAACCCCGGGTACTGACTCCCCTAGTCCTGGAGCGCTGGAGGCGTAAAGCGAATTTTTCCCGGGCAATTTTCCTTGTGGGATAAAAAATATATTCGATATAATAAGAGAGGGGAAGTTACCAAGAAGCGGGAAAACTGATCAAGTCTCTCACTCTCTCTTCATTATTTTTATTTTTTTTAAACTATCACTGAAGCATCTTCTTCAAGCATTATCTTAATCTTATTTTATGATCCGGACGGATGTTCGGAAAGGACGGGGGCCCCGCAAAAATTATCTTAATCTTATTTAATGATCCGGACGCCTGTTCGGGAAGGACGGGGGCCCCGCAAAATACACATTGTTCCCTACATCTGAAAAGAGCGTGGGCCCCGCATAATACATAAAAGATAGAAATAGATTTATTTCAACATAACAAATATTAAAAAATTCAGCCCCGAGATGTTCCAAGCTTGACACGTAGATGTTCCAAGCTGTGCGCGGAGAGACAATTTGCCGTTCCATTTCCTTGTTTTAGTTTGGGCACAAGGAAAAGATAAATTTTAAACTGATTTTTAACGGTTCAAGTGTGAACGAAAATTCAGCGGCCATATGAACTCTTAATTAATTCTTAATTTTTCTCTCTCTATCTCCTCCTATCGTCCTCTATATAATGGGTACATTCTCCATCTTTCTTCTCCACCTTTTTCAGTTGTCAGAAATCCGAGATAGATATAGACACTTAGACAGAGAGATAGAGAGAAGTAGAGATTGGAGATGGATCCCAATGAAAACAACCATTACTCTCAGCTCACCCCTAGTGACAGCATCCGCGCCCCTCATCTCTCACCTCCTGTCATCGGAGGCCAGACCATGCTTCTGACGTCAGTTTCCATTCTTCTCTTCTCTTCTCTTCTCTCTTTTTTTTTTTTTTGAAATGCTTGGCAGCGGCTGCCAAGTTTGTATTAATTCACAAACAAAACCAAGTGTTTTACATATTACATCACAACATCAAATGAAAGCTAAGCAACAGGGAAAAAACAGTAATTGCGTAGACTAAGAAAAAACAAAAAACTGAAAAAACAGCGACATCCATAGAAGGCAAAATAGGCCGTTCCGGAGCGGGATCGGACGGTACCGATCCGATTTCAGACCGATTTATGCGGTTATTGAAGATTTCATTAAATTGCGGCCGTTCCGGTATCATTCCGGTCAAATTTCGGACATTCCGGCTTCATTTCATCCAAATTTCATCCGTTTCGGACCGAAATGGACCAATTCAACCGAAACGGCCGAAACGCGAATTAACCCAACTCAAAACTTTTTTTTTGTGCTCTCTGCGATTCGAACTCCCGACCTTCAACATTGGGACCGAACACAACTCCACCACACCACAGCATCTTTATTGTATAAAACTATATCACAATTTTATATATACAGGGGTGGATTCCTTACCACTATTCAGGAATACATGGTCAAGGGAGTATGCTGAGAGTAAGACACGGGATTCGATTTCGATTCCATTTTAGTTAGTACCTCCATAAAGTCACCCGTAAAACTATATCTCATTTTTATATATCATTTTATATATCCTATTTTTTTAGTGTAAAACAAGCTTCTGTCAAAAAAGTCCAATTTTCCGATCCAATTCGGCTGATCCCGACCGATTTTTCCGATCCGGATCGGGATCGCTCGGTGCCGATCCCGATCCCAATACCGATACCGATTTTTCCTTCTATGGCGACATCCGTGAGGCATAGGGATGGCAATGGGCCGTGCCCACGGGTATTTTGCTAAGCCTATGCCTTACCTGCCTGTTACCATCCTTATGCCCAACCTGCCTGGCCCAATCTGATGGGCCTCAAAATCTATGCCCGGCCTACCCATGGGCATTTTTTCCATGCCCACGCCTGCCTATGCCTGCCTGCCCATGCCCATGGGCTGCCTTACCCGGCCCTTACCCGTATGCCCATCCCAGCCCAATAACATAAATTAAACACAATCATATGCACAATATAGAATTTAACATAATTATCACATTAATTCAGCACATCTAAATTCAGCAAAGCAAATAATTATAAATTCAGCAAAACACATAATTAATTCAGCAAAGCTACAACATGATTATAAATTCAGCAAAGCACAACATAATTCAGCAAAGCTAAATTCAGCAAAGCTACAACATGATTATAAATTCAGCAAAGCACATAATTAATTCAGCACATCTAAACAGCAAAGCACCGACCCACTACTCTTGTAATTGTTCCAATGTACTGACCTGCATAATTAAAAAACAGCATTAAAAAACAGCAACCAGCAACAGCATTAAAAAAAGCAACCAGCAACAGCACACCAATAGTATTAAAAAACAGCAACCATCTATATCTCCAAATCCATTACAGCAACCATTCAAAAACAGCAACCATTCAAAAACAGCAAAATTCATTACTAATTACAGCTCAATATCTTAAAAAGAAGAAGAAGAGTTACCTCTCCACCTCCACCTCCATCTCCATCTATATCTCCATCTCCATCCGAATCATCACAATATGTCTTAAATGGATTACCCTTTCCGTAATCTGAAAAAAGACAAGAGTTAAATGAAAATATGAGCATGCTAGATTAAAAAACTACAAAATGAGAATATACGATATTATACCTTCGAAATCAGCCCTTAACCAATTTTGTGCATAACTTTTTGCTAATAAGATCACAGAAATAGCAAATTGCAAATCGCAAATCACAGAAATAGCAAATTGCAAATACTAGTTATAATTAATGGCTCTAATAAGATCATTTCTTGGGAGAAACCAGTATTAACTAATTTCATTCAGCTTGCAAATGCATCAATCAAAAATTGACAAAAGTCATGCAAGAAAGAAACTAACAACAAAACTTGGCAAATCTACATTAAAACAGTTAGAAAGTATTTCAGACACCCATGAAAAGTAAAATAAAGAAATATATAAGGACAATTTAGCCGTTTGGACTTGGCCTAGACATTTTTATAGCAGTGTTAATAACAAAATAAGAAAGTACAAATTGAGCATAAGAACTTAAAGTAGTACCTCTAATATTTTTGTGATCAAGAAATAATGCTTGAACCGGAAAGAGTCACGAAGAACTGCTGTGGGCTATAGGAAAAAAAAAATAGTGAGTCCCCAATACAACTACAATAGCACTGGAAATAGTGAGAAGATGGTACTGGTACCATCTGTTTCCGATTAGTAAAAAAGGAAAACTTGAGATGGTGCTGTTTTTCAGAAACAGCTCCGATTTCAGAAATAGCACTGGCACAATAGCACTGGTGCTGGTACCATCTGTTTCTGAAAAAAAACAGCAAAATCGGGTGCTGGCGTGCTGCTAAATCGGAGCCAACAAAAAACAGCAAAAAAGTTCTGGGAGAGAGAGAGGAGTGAAAGAGGCTCAAAGAGCTTACCGGGTCCGGATCTGGGTACTGAAGAGCGGGTGCTGAAGAGAGAACCAGAGAGAGAGGAGCGGTGCTAAGAGAGAACCAGAGAGAGGAGCGAAACTTCGAAAGAGAGGAGCGGTGCCGCCGGTGCGGTGCGGTGCTAAGAGAACCAGAGAGAGAACCAGAGAACCAGAGAGAGGAGCGGTGCCGCCGGTGCGGTGCGGTGCTAAGAGAGAACGAGAGAGAGAGGAGCGAAACTTCGAAAGAGATAGACTCCAACAGAGAGGAGCGAAAGAGAATAAGAGATAGAGTTATGAGCGGCTGCGGCTCTCCGAATTCCAAAAACCCTAGTATTCGAAATTCAGCGGTGAATTCTGTTTGTATTAAATTATAGGCCCACAGGCAGCCTGCTGGGCTTCGGCTTAAGCCCAGGCCTGGCCTGGCCCGTTCTTTTGCCTGGCCTTACCTGGCCTGTTACAGTGCCGGGCCGACCGGGTAAAGGGCTGGGCCAGGCAGGCATAGCCGGGCCGACGGGCCGCTGGGCTTTTTTGCCATCCCTAGTGAGGCAGTTATATCATCAACAATGAGCCATCCATTGCTCAAATTCAAACCAAGCTTTGTTTGCCAGTACCAGTGGTGTCATTCTTTTACCTGAGAAGATCTTAGAGTTCCTCTGTTTCCATGTTTCCCAAACGGTACAGAGAAGTAGAGGGACTGCCTTCTTCCACCAAAGAGCCCCCCTGTTTTTAACTGCCTTCTTCTCTTCTCTCTCTCTCTCTCTCTCTCTCTCTCTCTCTTAATAGTATTAGGAAAAGAATGAGGCTACGGTAATATAAATAAAATGTTACTTTTTCTGTTGTTTACTAGGAATCGCGGTTCTCGCACTTATCATGACGAGACGAATAGCAGTTCTGTAAGCATTCCCTTTCTTAATTATAATTGCAAACAACATATATATGCCACTTGTGACGTTTATGTAATGCCAATTTTATTTTAATATAACAGCTTAGAGAAGAGATACATATGTTAAGGAAGAGCTTGGTAAAATGTCTCACTACAATTTACCTCCTCCAAGGTCAGCTATTATTTACTCTTTATCTCAACCAGTGCTGTAAATAACCATTGGATGGACAGAGTACCGCCAAGCAATTAATCGGAAATAATCAGAAATAATCGGTCATAATCGGGAATAATCGGCCGATTAGTCGAAAAAATCCATAACGGTTTGGTCACCGCCAACAACTAATCGGCCGATTAATCGGCCTAACCGGACGTTTTTTACAACATTGATCTCAACACCCAATTTACAAGAAACACATTTTCCTTTTTGCTTTTGTCTCTTGTAAGTAATTGGGTGTTGAGATCAGTGCTGTAAAAAACGTCCGGTTAGGCCGATTAGTCGAAAAACGTCCGGTTCCGGTTGCCATCTCTCTTGCACTTCTCAAGGTTGTGGGGATTGGATCAGTGGCCGTCTTCCAGTTGTCGGTTGGGTCGTTTAGATTTGATTGCTGTTTTTTCTGTTGTTTTAAGATTTTACTACTTATTGAGATCTCCTACTGGTAAATAGGCAGGCCATATGTTGGCGGTAACCATTGCTGTAAAATTATTTTTTCATACCAGTGGGGAGAATGGCAACAGATGTTAAACTCTTTAATTTCAATGATATTATCACCTTGGCAGCCGCTGCCAAGTTTTTCAAAAAAAAAGTAATTAAGGATTTCAATTTTCTCTTAAAGGCTGCTGCCAGATCAAAACATCCAAGCTCGATACCGGCTACGCTACATCAACAAGGTCAATGACCCCACCTACACAACCAAACCAGTGAGAGACAATAATGGAGAACCGATAGGAGTAGAGATATACGACTCCTACAATCGATCAAGAGTATCTCCTGACTGCTTTCTCTCTTCTGCCAAAGTCAGAATCATTGTGCTTGATGCTGATTTTTGGAAAAACAGAGTAAATTGGAGCAGAAGTGAGTTTGTTCAGAACGTGTTAAGGGGAAGGGAAGGAAAGGAATCTATTTGACTCGGTCGTAGTCTTACTATTCAGCTTGAAAATGGGGTTGGTACTTTTGGAAATATTGTTTTTAATGATAATTCAAGATGGACGAAGTGTGGATTTCGGCTAGGTGTTATGGTTGAGGGTGATGGAGAAGAAGGTTATTTGAATGGGCAAAGAGTTCAAGAGGGTGTGAGCGAACCTTTTCAAGTAAGAGACCGGCGAACGGAAGGTAAAGAATGATTTTCATTGTGTATTGATCATTATTAATTATAGTGTCGTTGGTAACTGGCATGGTACTAGTAACAGATGTTCCAAGTATATATCTTACTCTATGCTCCTAGCATGTTTTACCAGTACAAGCATGTAAAGTCCAATTTGCATTTGACGACTAAAAATCACGAACATACTACATATGTGTTAAGTTGGTATATGTTGATACTGAAGGGTAAATTAAATCCTTGTATTTTTTATCCTTGCTGATTTGATGCTGTTTATTCTGTAGAGTTTAAAAAATCCGTACTTACTAAAGCCGACACACAGCGTGAATAGTATCAAGAAAATTGGAAAAGGTCGCGCTTCTCTCCTTCAAAAGGAAAATATCAGCACAGTGGAGGACTTCCTCAAATTGTATTACAAGGATGAAACTGCACTTCGCGAGGTTAGAATCTGAGAAGTGGTTATAGTATTGGGAGCTGAACAGGGCCCGTACCAGTACGTACTGGTGGTACAATTCCAGTGCCCACTTAAAAGTACTTATATTGCATAGGTACAATAAGGTGAACGAGTTATACTAGTTCATATTTGTTCCAGGCCTGATTGATATTGGTAGTGGTAGTGAAAGGTACATGCTGATGCAGATCTGGTGTCTACCGCATTATACTGGTACCGAAACCAGGATTTAAGATTATGATCATTTTTTTTGTGTATTCGTTTGCTAATAAATATTGCTTTCTGATTTCATGGATGGTTATACTCATTTTCATCTCTTTCCTCTTTCATATTTTGTAGATACTTTGTATTAAGTCAGAATCTGGCAAAGGCTGGATGTCTATGGTTGAGCATACGACGCAGTGTGCCGATGAATTTCACGCTAAATGCAATGCCTTGAACAACAGTAGTCAGCCTCGGCAGGTGCCGTTCGTTATATCTTTATTTCATTTGCCATATTTTACGATCGTTTCTGGCAGATTATATCTTGATTTTAATAATATTTATTCTTTACAAAGTGTTTTATTTCAATGTATTCTTTCAATTTGAGTTCACATTTTGAATCTAAATACAAACCATTTTTTATTTTGAATATCCAATTAAGAACAACATAAATGTAATATTTTTGTTTAATCTTTCAGCATGCGACTGTTGAGAGCAGAAATGTACTGTGCACAGATGTACGTGTACCAGCAAATTAAAATTTTCTTTTGTTAAACTCAGAATTGTATGATTATACCTCATGTCTAAATAATTGTTGTCTTTTGAATTTCAGGCTTTAGGTCATCCAATGGAAAGGAACATGCCTCTCTCTACAAATGGTGGGCGTCTTGTTGTTGGTTCGGGATCATCAGAGCCAATGTTTTACCCTTCTGAGAACGATAGAATTGAAGGTGCCATATGTATATTCTAATTTTGTTGAACCCTTTTATATGTTATCTGACTGAGCTAAGTTTCTTTTGTTATTCTAAATTATAGGTGATATGCCAGCAATAAACAGGCGTTGTTTTCCAATGTGGGATCAGGATCATGCATTTGAACCACTCTCAAGTGATTCACTTTTCAATGTGAATCGGTACTCCATCTCCATGCAACCTACTAATGGTGATGGTAAGTACTTCACTTTCATCCCTTCATCTAAAATTTATTATATAAACTGATTATTCTACAGGATTGTCTCAAATTTGTAATATGCTGATTATTCTACAGGATTCTTTAGTGACAGGGGCAATAGCGGTGGCGGTGGCCTTGGCAGTTACGGTGGCGGCGGCGGTGGCAGTTACGGTGGCAATTACTGTGGTGGTGGAAGCGGCAGTGGCAGTTACGGTGGCGGTGGCCTTGGCAGTTCTGGTGGCGGTGGCGGTGGCAGTTACGGTGGCAATTACGGTGGCAATGGAAGCGGCGGTGGCAATTACGGTGGCGGTCGCAGCGACAGTGACAATTACGGTGGCAGTGGTGGTGCCGGTGGCAAAATACAAAACTCTATATACAGAGCATAGTTATAATAAAGATCAATCAAGAAAATACAATACCATTGCATTTCTACTTTTCAATGTTTTGTAATAACAATTATAGTTTGGAAGATCCTTCACCAGAAGAATAATAATATATATACATATATATATATATATATATATATATATATATATATATATATATATATATATATATATATATCTTTGTAAGTTGATAGAAGCACAAGTACTGGCATAGATAGATATTTCTGAGGCAGAGTGACATTTTTAGTTTGGAAAGTGTTATATTGAGCGCATTAATTGTAATTTGTTAACGACTAGTTTTCTTTCCTTTCCTTTTGGAGACCATGAATTTTGTTTGTATTTGATCCAATTGAGCTTCTAAACTCTTGTTTTTTGTTTGATTTTGTTGTTAATGATATTCACTGAGCACGAAATATGTTATGTTCATATATAATATTTCATTTTTAAGTATAGATTTTTGTTTTTGACGTTTGCCAAGATAATTTGTTGTTAACCGACCCCTCCTTTTTATATAATTTTTATTATTTTTAATTGTTGTGACTTGTTTGTTTGTTTTTTTTTTTTGGGGCTTGGCACATACCAATCAAGATTGGTATAATCTCTTGCTACAATTAATAAATGTATGAAACAGGGACCAATTTTGTTTTGATCACAATGCAAATCTATAAAATTTTGGGTGACTCTCAAAGTAAATTAGAAAATATGAAGAGAACATATAAATAGAAAAATAAAAGAAAAATTATGAAGATCGGTGTTATCTGTAATTGCCAAGACAAAATATAATAAAATATTTATGAAAATCTTTCTTATTAGTTATTATTATTATTACTATTATTTATAATTTACTGTTATTTTGTAACCAATCCAATAATGTTTTCTTGCATGACAAATTAATATATTGGATTATATAATATACTCAAATCAAACCAACAAACCGTACGTACGATTTATTAATTCGAATACAATTAATGCACATACTAAAGCATATATAGTTGATGCTAAGGGTGAAAACAGAGCGAATACGGAGCAGTGGTAAAACTATATCTATATTTTTTTTTATTTTTCTGATACGGATACCACAGATAGGATATCAGTCGGATACAGATATGAATACGGATCGAATCGGATATTTATTAAAATAATATTAAAAAATACCCAAGTTCATAATATTTATCTAATTTTAATGGTAAATAACAATATTTTTTCATAGAGGAGGGTTCCACTGCACCCTCTTTTGGTGCACCTAACGTGCACCCAAAACTAATATCTTCATTTTCAAAGTTCAAATAGTCGATTCGAACCTTCCAACGTGTTCTTCATATTAAAATGTGCTTGGAGACCAAATTTTACATTTTTTGGAAATTTTTTACTATTTTTTCAGAATTTTTGAAATCATCACTTTGCTGAATTTCAAATTATTGTTTAGTTTAATCAAAAATTCTGAAAAAATAGTAAAAAATTTCCAAAAAATGTAAAATTTGGTCTCCAAGAACATTTTAATATAAAGAACACGTTGGAATGTTCGAATCGACTATTTGAACTTAGTTATCCACTATAAAGGTCTACCCATGGGCATTTTTTCCATGCCCACGCCTGCCTATGCCTGCCTGCCCATGCCCATGGGCTGCCTTACCCGGCCCTTACCCGTATGCCCATCCCAGCCCAATAACATAAATTAAACACAATCATATGCACAATATAGAATTTAACATAATTATCACATTAATTCAGCACATCTAAATTCAGCAAAGCAAATAATTATAAATTCAGCAAAACACATAATTAATTCAGCAAAGCTACAACATGATTATAAATTCAGCAAAGCACAACATAATTCAGCAAAGCTAAATTCAGCAAAGCTACAACATGATTATAAATTCAGCAAAGCACATAATTAATTCAGCACATCTAAACAGCAAAGCACCGACCCACTACTCTTGTAATTGTTCCAATGTACTGACCTGCATAATTAAAAAACAGCATTAAAAAACAGCAACCAGCAACAGCATTAAAAAAAGCAACCAGCAACAGCACACCAATAGTATTAAAAAACAGCAACCATCTATATCTCCAAATCCATTACAGCAACCATTCAAAAACAGCAACCATTCAAAAACAGCAAAATTCATTACTAATTACAGCTCAATATCTTAAAAAGAAGAAGAAGAGTTACCTCTCCACCTCCACCTCCATCTCCATCTATATCTCCATCTCCATCCGAATCATCACAATATGTCTTAAATGGATTACCCTTTCCGTAATCTGAAAAAAGACAAGAGTTAAATGAAAATATGAGCATGCTAGATTAAAAAACTACAAAATGAGAATATACGATATTATACCTTCGAAATCAGCCCTTAACCAATTTTGTGCATAACTTTTTGCTAATAAGATCACAGAAATAGCAAATTGCAAATCGCAAATCACAGAAATAGCAAATTGCAAATACTAGTTATAATTAATGGCTCTAATAAGATCATTTCTTGGGAGAAACCAGTATTAACTAATTTCATTCAGCTTGCAAATGCATCAATCAAAAATTGACAAAAGTCATGCAAGAAAGAAACTAACAACAAAACTTGGCAAATCTACATTAAAACAGTTAGAAAGTATTTCAGACACCCATGAAAAGTAAAATAAAGAAATATATAAGGACAATTTAGCCGTTTGGACTTGGCCTAGACATTTTTATAGCAGTGTTAATAACAAAATAAGAAAGTACAAATTGAGCATAAGAACTTAAAGTAGTACCTCTAATATTTTTGTGATCAAGAAATAATGCTTGAACCGGAAAGAGTCACGAAGAACTGCTGTGGGCTATAGGAAAAAAAAAATAGTGAGTCCCCAATACAACTACAATAGCACTGGAAATAGTGAGAAGATGGTACTGGTACCATCTGTTTCCGATTAGTAAAAAGGAAAACTTGAGATGGTGCTGTTTTTCAGAAACAGCTCCGATTTCAGAAATAGCACTGGCACAATAGCACTGGTGCTGGTACCATCTGTTTCTGAAAAAAAACAGCAAAATCGGGTGCTGGCGTGCTGCTAAATCGGAGCCAACAAAAAACAGCAAAAAAGTTCTGGGAGAGAGAGAGGAGTGAAAGAGGCTCAAAGAGCTTACCGGGTCCGGATCTGGGTACTGAAGAGCGGGTGCTGAAGAGAGAACCAGAGAGAGAGGAGCGGTGCTAAGAGAGAACCAGAGAGAGGAGCGAAACTTCGAAAGAGAGGAGCGGTGCCGCCGGTGCGGTGCGGTGCTAAGAGAACCAGAGAGAGAACCAGAGAACCAGAGAGAGGAGCGGTGCCGCCGGTGCGGTGCGGTGCTAAGAGAGAATGAGAGAGAGAGGAGCGAAACTTCGAAAGAGATAGACTCCAACAGAGAGGAGCGAAAGAGAATAAGAGATAGAGTTATGAGCGGCTGCGGCTCTCCGAATTCCAAAAACCCTAGTATTCGAAATTCAGCGGTGAATTCTGTTTGTATTAAATTATAGGCCCACAGGCAGCCTGCTGGGCTTCGGCTTAAGCCCAGGCCTGGCCTGGCCCGTTCTTTTGCCTGGCCTTACCTGGCCTGTTACAGTGCCGGGCCGACCGGGTAAAGGGCTGGGCCAGGCAGGCATAGCCGGGCCGACGGGCCGCTGGGCTTTTTTGCCATCCCTAGTGAGGCAGTTATATCATCAACAATGAGCCATCCATTGCTCAAATTCAAACCAAGCTTTGTTTGCCAGTACCAGTGGTGTCATTCTTTTACCTGAGAAGATCTTAGAGTTCCTCTGTTTCCATGTTTCCCAAACGGTACAGAGAAGTAGAGGGACTGCCTTCTTCCACCAAAGAGCCCCCCTGTTTTTAACTGCCTTCTTCTCTTCTCTCTCTCTCTCTCTCTCTCTCTCTCTCTCTCTTAATAGTATTAGGAAAAGAATGAGGCTACGGTAATATAAATAAAATGTTACTTTTTCTGTTGTTTACTAGGAATCGCGGTTCTCGCACTTATCATGACGAGACGAATAGCAGTTCTGTAAGCATTCCCTTTCTTAATTATAATTGCAAACAACATATATATGCCACTTGTGACGTTTATGTAATGCCAATTTTATTTTAATATAACAGCTTAGAGAAGAGATACATATGTTAAGGAAGAGCTTGGTAAAATGTCTCACTACAATTTACCTCCTCCAAGGTCAGCTATTATTTACTCTTTATCTCAACCAGTGCTGTAAATAACCATTGGATGGACAGAGTACCGCCAAGCAATTAATCGGAAATAATCAGAAATAATCGGTCATAATCGGGAATAATCGGCCGATTAGTCGAAAAAATCCATAACGGTTTGGTCACCGCCAACAACTAATCGGCCGATTAATCGGCCTAACCGGACGTTTTTTACAACATTGATCTCAACACCCAATTTACAAGAAACACATTTTCCTTTTTGCTTTTGTCTCTTGTAAGTAATTGGGTGTTGAGATCAGTGCTGTAAAAAACGTCCGGTTAGGCCGATTAGTCGAAAAACGTCCGGTTCCGGTTGCCATCTCTCTTGCACTTCTCAAGGTTGTGGGGATTGGATCAGTGGCCGTCTTCCAGTTGTCGGTTGGGTCGTTTAGATTTGATTGCTGTTTTTTCTGTTGTTTTAAGATTTTACTACTTATTGAGATCTCCTACTGGTAAATAGGCAGGCCATATGTTGGCGGTAACCATTGCTGTAAAATTATTTTTTCATACCAGTGGGGAGAATGGCAACAGATGTTAAACTCTTTAATTTCAATGATATTATCACCTTGGCAGCCGCTGCCAAGTTTTTCAAAAAAAAAGTAATTAAGGATTTCAATTTTCTCTTAAAGGCTGCTGCCAGATCAAAACATCCAAGCTCGATACCGGCTACGCTACATCAACAAGGTCAATGACCCCACCTACACAACCAAACCAGTGAGAGACAATAATGGAGAACCGATAGGAGTAGAGATATACGACTCCTACAATCGATCAAGAGTATCTCCTGACTGCTTTCTCTCTTCTGCCAAAGTCAGAATCATTGTGCTTGATGCTGATTTTTGGAAAAACAGAGTAAATTGGAGCAGAAGTGAGTTTGTTCAGAACGTGTTAAGGGGAAGGGAAGGAAAGGAATCTATTTTGATCGGTCGTAGTCTTACTATTCAGCTTGAAAATGGGGTTGGTACTTTTGGAAATATTGTTTTTAATGATAATTCAAGATGGACGAAGTGTGGATTTCGGCTAGGTGTTATGGTTGAGGGTGATGGAGAAGAAGGTTATTTGAATGGGCAAAGAGTTCAAGAGGGTGTGAGCGAACCTTTTCAAGTAAGAGACCGGCGAACGGAAGGTAAAGAATGATTTTCATTGTGTATTGATCATTATTAATTATAGTGTCGTTGGTAACTGGCATGGTACTAGTAACAGATGTTCCAAGTATATATCTTACTCTATGCTCCTAGCATGTTTTACCAGTACAAGCATGTAAAGTCCAATTTGCATTTGACGACTAAAAATCACGAACATACTACATATGTGTTAAGTTGGTATATGTTGATACTGAAGGGTAAATTAAATCCTTGTATTTTTTATCCTTGCTGATTTGATGCTGTTTATTCTGTAGAGTTTAAAAAACCGTACTTACTAAAGCCGACACACAGCGTGAATAGTATCAAGAAAATTGGAAAAGGTCGCGCTTCTCTCCTTCAAAAGGAAAATATCAGCACAGTGGAGGACTTCCTCAAATTGTATTACAAGGATGAAACTGCACTTCGCGAGGTTAGAATCTGAGAAGTGGTTATAGTATTGGGAGCTGAACAGGGCCCGTACCAGTACGTACTGGTGGTACAATTCCAGTGCCCACTTAAAAGTACTTATATTGCATAGGTACAATAAGGTGAACGAGTTATACTAGTTCATATTTGTTCCAGGCCTGATTGATATTGGTAGTGGTAGTGAAAGGTACATGCTGATGCAGATCTGGTGTCTACCGCATTATACTGGTACCGAAACCAGGATTTAAGATTATGATCATTTTTTTTGTGTATTCGTTTGCTAATAAATATTGCTTTCTGATTTCATGGATGGTTATACTCATTTTCATCTCTTTCCTCTTTCATATTTTGTAGATACTTTGTATTAAGTCAGAATCTGGCAAAGGCTGGATGTCTATGGTTGAGCATACGACGCAGTGTGCCGATGAATTTCACGCTAAATGCAATGCCTTGAACAACAGTAGTCAGCCTCGGCAGGTGCCGTTCGTTATATCTTTATTTCATTTGCCATATTTTACAATCGTTTCTGGCAGATTATATCTTGATTTTAATAATATTTATTCTTTACAAAGTGTTTTATTTCAATGTATTCTTTCAATTTGAGTTCACATTTTGAATCTAAATACAAACCATTTTTTATTTTGAATATCCAATTAAGAACAACATAAATGTAATATTTTTGTTTAATCTTTCAGCATGCGACTGTTGAGAGCAGAAATGTACTGTGCACAGATGTACGTGTACCAACAAATTAAAATTTTCTTTTGTTAAACTCAGAATTGTATGATTATACCTCATGTCTAAATAATTGTTGTCTTTTGAATTTCAGGCTTTAGTTCATCCAATGGAAAGGAACATGCCTCTCTCTACAAATGGTGGGCGTCTTGTTGTTGGTTCGGGATCATCAGAGCCAATTTTTTACCCTTCTGAGAACGATAGAATTGAAGGTGCCATATGTATATTCTTATTTTGTTGAACCCTTTTATATGTTATCTGACTGAGCTAAGTTTCTTTTGTTATTCTAAATTATAGGTGATAAGCCAGCAATAAACAGGCATTGTTTTTCAATGTGGGATCAGGATCATGCATTTGAACCACTCTCAAGTGATTCACTTTTCAATGTGAATCGGTACTCCATCTCCATGCAACCTACTAATGGTGATGGTAAGTACTTCACTTTCATCCCTTCATCTAAAATTTATTATATAAACTGATTATTCTACAGGATATATTGTCTCAAATTTGTAATATGCTGATTATTCTACAGGATTCTTCTTTAGTGACAGTGGCAATAGCGGTGGTGGTGGCCTTGGCAGTTACGGTGGCGGCGGCGGTGGCAGTTACGGTGGCAATTACGGTGGCGGTGGAAGCGGCAGTGGCAGTTACGGTGGCGGTGGCCTTGGCAGTTCCGGTGGTGGCAGCGGTGGCAATTACGGTGGCAATGGAAGCGGCGGTGGCAATTACGGTGGCGGTGGCGGTGGCGGTCGCAGCGACAGTGACAATTATGGTGGCGGTGGTGGTGCCGGTGGCAAAATACAAAACTCTATATACAGAGCATAGTTATAATAAAGATCAATCAAGAAAATACAATACCATTGCATTTCTACTTTTCAATGTTTTGTAATAACAATTATAGTTTGGAAGATCTTTCACCAGAAGAATAATAATATATATATATATATATATGAGGAGGGATCCACTTACAACAAATTTGAGTTACAACAAAGTTACAACATTCATTTTTTTCATTTTCAAAGTCCAAATCGTCGATCCAACCGTTCAACATGATCTCTGAATAAAATGTACTTGCAGATCAAATTTTATATTTTTTTGAATTTTTTTACTATTTATTAAGTATTTTACAAAAAATAGCCATACTTAGACCATTGAATTTTGTACCCATCTTAATAAATAGTAAAAAAATTCAAAAAAATATAAAATTTGATCTGCAAGTACATTTTATTTAGATGATCATGTTGAACGGTTGGATCGACGATTTGGACTTTGAAAATGAAAAAAATGAATGTTGTAACTTTGTTGTAACTCAAATTTGTTGTAACTTGATCCCTCCTCTATATATATATATATATATATATATCTTTGTAAGTTGATAGAAGCACAAGTACTGCCATAGATAGATATTTCTGAGGCAGAGTGACATTTTTAGTTTGGGAAGTGTTATATTGAGCGCATTAATTGTAATTTATTAACGACTAGTTTTCTTTCCTTTCCTTTTGGAGACCATGAATTTTGTTTGTATTTGATCCAATTGAGCTTCTAAACTCTTGTTTTTTGTTTGATTTTGTTGTTAATGATATTCACTGAGCACGAAATATGTTATGTTCATATATAATATTTCATTTTTAAGTATAGATTTTTGTTTTTGACGATTGCCAAGATAATTTATTGTTAACCGACCCCTCCTTTTTATATAATTTTTATTATTTTTTAATTGTTGTGACTTGTTTTTTTTTTTTAATCTGTTGCTACAATTAATAAATGTATGAAACAGGGACCAATTTGTTTTGATCACAATGCAAATCTATAAAATTTTGGGCGACTCTCAAAGTAAAATAGAAAAATAAAAGAAAAATTATGAAGATCGGTGTTATATGTAATTGCCAAGACAGGATCCTGGACTCGTAAATCATGTTAGTACAAAATATAATAAAATATTTATGAAAATCCTTCTTATTAGTTATTATTATTATTATTATTATTATTATTATTATTATTATTATTATTATTTATAATTTACTGTTATTTTGTAACCAATCCAATAATGTTTTATTGCATGACAAATTAATATATTGGATTATATAATGTACTCAAATCAATCCAACAAACCGTACGTATGATTTATTAATTTGAATACAATTAATGCACATACTAAAGCATATATAGTTGATGCTAGGGGTGAAAATAGAGCGAATATACGGAGCAGAAAGTGGTAAAATCATATTTATATCTCTTTTTAATTTTTCGGATACGGATACAATAGATTGGATATCAGCCGGATATAGATATGGAACAGATCGAATCGGACATTTATTGAAATAATATTAAAAAATACCCAAGTTCATAATATTTATCTAATTTTAATGGTAAATGATAAGCCTCAATTATATATACTTTCGATTGAGGTTTTACCTCTAAAACTGCACCAAATCTCTTGTATTTTAGCTTAGTTTAGTATAGAATGCATCAAAGAACCAAATTACTGCATTTCTCTTGTTTAAATTGCAGAAATCGAGCAAAATGAGCAAAACTGCGAGGTGGTGCAAGCCGCAGGAATTCTGTGCTGGTCGCATCAAAAAGTCCGAGAGTTCTGCGGGTGCTCGTGCGGGCCGCAGAGAACTTGTGAAGGCCGCAGGATTCCATTTTCCTTAGCCATTTCCAGCCGACTTCCAATTTCGTGCAGGCTGCAGGAATTCTTGTGCGGGTCACACTAAAAAGTCCGAGAGTTCTGCGGGTGCTCCTGCGGGCCGTAGAGAATTTGTGAAGGCCGCAGGAATCCTTTTTCCTTAGGCATTTCCAGCCGACTTCCAACTTCGTGCGGGCCGCAGAGAATTTGTGAAGGCCGCACCAATGCCAATCTTGTCTTATTTCGCGATATCTTCTCAGATTTGCTACCAGAATCTGGGGGATTGCTTCCCAATGTACAAAAATAGTTATATATGGGCAGGGAGGCAGCAGAAAAAATTATCTTTTAACCGAGTTTTAATTCTACACACCTTTTTATATTTTTCTCTCTTCTCCGCGTGATCAAAGGCTATTGGAGCGAAGGATTGAAGGATTCCTCGAGCGAGGAAAGTGAAGACAAGGGGCAGCGAGCGAGGAGATTGGTGTACTCTATTCTCTTTCTTATTTTTCTTAGTTTTCATCATGTTTTCTCTTGTATTTCTCTTGGATGTTAGCGCACCCATGAGAGGCTAGATTTCTTCTCTAGAGGCTTATGCTTTAAACATGAACTTGTGTTTAATAAAAATCTACCTTACTTGGATAATTTTCATTATGATTGTTTGCTTGCATGTTTGTTCTTGTTGATTTTATAATTCATGTGATTGTGTAATTTGTGTGCTTGTTAATTAGCACCCCGCTTAGGATTAACCAACTTAAGGTGCTAGGATCAAAGAATTGATGGTACCAAATTATATACATGAATAACCCTAGGATTGAGATTAGAAATAATCAAATCTATTTCTTAGTCCAGAACTACAAGAAACAAAGGTTGAATTGAGGTGAATGACTTAATCGTGAAGCCTCATATTTAATTGGGACCCCTAGAATTGAACCGAATATTGGTATGAATAACTTAATCGTGAAGTATTGGCATTTAGGAATAAACTAGGCTAACATATGCTTATGGTCTAGATAGCTAGGGTGAATGACTTAATCATGAAATTCGAATTATCTAGGCACATCATTAATTCACGAAAGTGATCTTTTTTTATATTTACGGTTTAGAAACTCCATAATTGCAAACATGAATTTAGAAACAAATTAAGTGTGGATTTGACCAAGTGATTGTATACCGATAGCCTCTAGACTCCTATCTATTTGAATCACAAAACTTTTTTTATTTGTTTATTTAAATTGTTTTGTTTAGTTAAACTCTCATTCGGGTATTGAACCCAACCAAATCAATTTTACAACACCCCCTTACTTTATTTGCACTATTTTAGGATTAATTAATTTAGTAAAAAGTAATATTTTCCGTTATTTCTGGATCGATACCTAATTTACTACAAAGATATATTGTATGCTTACAACCGATCTATTATTGTGTATTAAGATTTTATAAATTTAAATTTCATATACGGCCTCGCATCTTACAAAGTACACCGAGGATTGGCCTCGCTCCATATTGTGAGTAGAAGAAGTGTCCTTTTAATTTGATGCAAATAAACCTAAAAAAAAAAAAAAGAAGCCCGTTACACAAAGAAAATGATTTAAGTTTCATTGTAATGAAACGGCATTAATTATTTCCATTAAAAAAAAACAGAGAAAAAGTTGTTACATGGAGTTTCGCTGCTTGCGACTGGTTAACAGAAAATGAGCTCCGTCAGGCTTCTTCCTCTCCCTCAGGCCTGTTCGGATAATTAAAATTTTGGTGGGAATGAGTGAGATTGTGAACTAGCTCGGATAATATTATATGAGAGCCCGTTTAGAGCTACTAATGAACTGAGTTTGAGCGAATTGGGTCGGTTCATTCTCAGTTTATTAAGTTAACGAGTGAGTTAATTCGAGTTGGAAAGGCATAATCGAGTTGAAAATTTAACTCGTGATCAACTCGCTACCAACTCGAGTTAACTCGTAACTCGTTAAGTTAAATAATATTTTAATTTAAGCAACTAAACAATACATAACAGAAAGCAAATTTAACAAATTTAACCAAAACTATAAACAATACATATTGAGTTTCTCAAGACTATGCTATTACGTGATTTGGAAATGGGCCCGGTTGTAATTTGCAATTTTAAATTGGATTCACCGAGTTGGGTGACTTGGGTCCAGTTGGAATTGGATGTAGCCCGATTCTATGTAACTTGAATTGGTAATGAGCGAGTTGAAATAACTCGTGCTCAGTTTATTAAATTAACGATTCAGCTAACTCGAATAGATTTCAACTCGAATAGATAATTAACAAGTTTTTAACAAGCGTGTTACGAATTATTTATGCATTTCTAGTGAGATAGCTCAACTTTTTTTCCCCATACTTTCTCATTTTTTCTTTTAAAAAAACTTTCTAGCAAGTTAAAAAGGATGGACAAAAATAAGGAAGTCAGACTAAACTAAGAACTATAATAATAATTAATAAGTATTATAATAATAAATTTATTAATAAGAATAATTATATAAATCAAGAATTTTAAAAAGAAATATAATTATTAATAAATTTATTAATAAGAATATTTATATAAATCAAGAAATTTAAAAAAAAATATAATTATTTTCACAATTATTTTTACGATATAACAAAACATTCATTTCAATAATAACTTATGTACATTCAGTATGAGTTTCCATAAAATATTTTGTGAGCCGCATAATATGATAATTCAAGATGGACGAAGTGTGGATTTCGGCTAGGTGTTATGGTTGAGGGTGATGGAGAAGAAGGTTATTTGAATGGGCAAAGAGTTCAAGAGGGTGTGAGCGAACCTTTTCAAGTAAGAGACCGGCGAACGGAAGGTAAAGAATGATTTTCATTGTGTATTGATCATTATTAATTATAGTGTCGTTGCTAACTGGCATGGTACTAGTTGTTCCAAGTATCTTAGTCTATGCTCCTACCATGTTTTACCAGTACCAGCATGTAAAGTCCAATTTGCATTTGACGACTAAAAATCACCAACATACTACATTACTACATATGTGTTAAGTTGGTATATGTTGATACTGAAGGGTAAATTAAATCCTTGTATTTTTTATCCTTGCTGATTTGATGCTGTTTATTCTGTAGAGTTTAAAAAACCGGACTTACTAAAGCTGACACTCCCCGTGAAAAATATCAAGAAAATTGGAAAGGGTCGTGCTTCTCTCCTTCAAAAGAAAAATATCAACACAGTGGAGGACTTCCTCAAATTGTATTACAATAATGAAACTGCACTTCGCGAGGTTAGAATCTGAGAAGTGGTTTTAGTATTGGGAGCTGAACAGGGCCCGTACCAGTACGTAATGGTGGTACAATTCCAGTGCCCAATTAAAAGTACTTTATGTTGCATAGGTACAATAAGGTGAACGAGTTATACTAGTTCATATTTGTTCCAGGCCTCATTGATATTGGTAGTGGTAGTGAAAGGTACATGCTGATGCAGATCTGTTGTCTACCGCATTATACTGGTACCGAAACCAGGATTTAAGATTATGATCATGCTTTTTTTGTATTCGTTTGCTAATAAATATTGCTTTCTGATTTCATGGATGGTGATACTTATTTTCCTCTCTTCTCTCTTTTATATTTTGTAGATACTTTGTATTAAGTCAGAATCTGGCAAAGGCTGGATGTCTATGGTTGAGCATGCGACGCAGTGTGCCGATGAATTTCACACTAAATGCAATGCCTTGAACAACAGTAGTCAGCCTCAGCAGGTGCCGTTCATTATATCCTTATTTCACATGCCAGATTTTACAATCGTTTCTGGCAGATTATATCTTGATTTTAATAATATTTATTCTTTACAAAGTGTTTTGTTCGGTTTAAAATTTCAATGTATTCTTTACAAGTTGAGTTCACATATTTGGTTTGTTTCAATGGATAAAGAAGTAGACATTTTTAATCCAAATTCAAACCAATTTTATTTTGAATATCAAATTAAGAACAACATCATTGTAATATTTTTGTTTATTCTTTCAGCATGCGAATGTGAATGTGAATGTCGAGAGAGAGAATATATTGACTCAGAATTGTATGATTATACCTCAGCCGATGGGAAAAAACTCGTCTGTCTGTACAGAAGTTGAGCGTTGTGTTGCCAGTTGGGGATCATCAAGGCCAAACCCTTCTGAGAAGGATACAATTGAAGGTGCCGCATTTTGCTCATCTTTTGTTGAACCCTTTTATATGTTACTGGACTGAGCCAAGTTTCTTTTGTTGTTATTAATAATAGCTGGTATGCCAATCTCAACTGCTTATGGTGAGCATATAGTGGAGATGCAAAACCCTCTTTTCCATGAGATTGGGGACTCGGTGCAACTTACTAATGATGGCGGTAAGTACTTCATTTTCAATTATATAAACTGATTATTCTACAGGATTATCTCAATTTTTTAATATGCTGAATTCCCATATGCCTACTAATATTAGTAAATAAAAATTTGTCAGTGCCTCTTGCAGGATTCCATCATGATGAATTTGAACTACTATTTGACACCTTACACTATAATCCGGATATCATAATGGATGGCAGTGGCGGTGGCAGTGGCAGTGGCAATTACTAGTTAGTAAGGTCTTTTACTGGAAGAAAGGTGGGGATGGCAATGCCTGGTTTGGAAGAACAAGTTGGAGTTTTTATTTAATATTAATAACAGTAGTTTTCCGTGTCCCATGTTGTAGTTTTCCGTGAATAATATTAATAACAGTATACTGAACTGTACCGAATCAGTAGCTTTACCAACAGCCAAGTCAGCAGCTCAAGATGACTCAATGAAAGTTAGTTAGCAAGTTTGTTAGCAGAGGTTGTTAGACAAAGTTGTTAGCTGTAACTACATTTGTAATTGGTTGTTAGAAAGGTTGTTAGGAGGTTATAACTCTAATTAGAGAGAGAAGCTGCTGTAATCATTTTCCCTATAAATAGGGGTAAACCATGTACTATTAGAATTAATCAAGAAATAATAAAATTCTTGCATTCATCAATTCCTCTCTCTCTGTTACAGATTTTATGGTATCAGAGCTCCAATGGAGTCTGATTCAATTTCTTCCCCAATTAATCCCTCCCTCCCAAATTCTGCATCTACAGCGACTCTAAGCGCTATCCATCCCTCTACTGATCACCTTGTGATCCTAGATCTCTCAATCTCCACCAAGCTCACTCGAGGCAACTTCTTGGCATGGAAGTGACAGCTCGAACCAGCGCCATGGCCATGGACTGTACAAGTACCTTGTTGAAGAACCTCACTGTTGACTGGGTCCAATCAAGCAATCTGGCATATTACCACTGGTACAAGCAAGACCAGCTGTTACTCACCTGGATTCGATCTTCCTTATCAGAGACAATCCTCAATCAGACTGTTTCTTGCACCACCTCCGCTCAGATTTGGAAAATGCTGCAACAGACCTTCTCCGCCTCTTCTCGTGGTCGTCTGACCGAGCTTCGCCGCTCCTTGCAGAACACCACAAAGGGAGGTTCTAGTTGCTCCGATTTCTGTCAGCGCATGCGTGCAATCGCTGATGAACTAGCGTGTATTGGATCTCCGGTGAGTGATGATGATTTGTTGATTCAAATTCTGAGTTCAATTCAGGGGTTGCTGCAGCTAATGCCAAGGAGAATCTCAATTTCGTCGATCTTCAGGCGATGCTGCTCAATCACGAATCACTTCTCCTCTCTCAACTTGGTGGTAATCTCTCTCTTCCCTCTCTCTCCAGAACCCGTCTGCTCTCTTCACTCAACCGAAATCGGGTCCGTGTTCTTCCCACCCTAGACCCGGTAAGGGCTACCAGTACAGACCACGCGGATATAACCCGAATAGACCTCCTTCCTATTTTCCAAAACCCTTCCCCAAGACCAAGCTTTACTTGAATTTAGTTAGACTAATTCATATATGTCTAACATGTAATAAAAATCATATGAGAAATTAGAATAATTGTTGTAATGCTAAAGATATATATAATAGTTACAATAAAAATTCAATTTTCAGATAGAATTGAATATTAAGTACATTAAAAGAAATAGTTCAAGACACGTAAGAGAATATTGACAAAAGCCACAATAGATCACAAAGAAGGCGCATAAATAAAGATTTGTAATTATGTTCTAAGAAAGAAGTAAAAGGAAAAGATAATTATGTCTTTTATTTCCTTAATCAAAGGTAAATCAAAGAAATTTTATAATTTAACTAGAGATAATTTATAATTGATTAAGTGATGAATAATTAAGAAATGATCATCAGAATATAAAGATAATTAAATAAATTTAAGTGTTAAAAAATAAAAAAATAAAGATGTCTGTAAAATATATATCAGCCATTAATTTTTTGGAGAACGGAGTAGGTCTGATGCCCATCGGACCTACTTTTAGGTTCAACGAGCATGATGACCGTCCGATCTAGTTTAAGATTTGCGCGCACGAAAATTGAAACAGACACGCACGAAGTTTAAAGTGTTCTACACGAATCTTAAAGCAAATCGATGGTGATTAAACCCATCGAACCAGAGTAGGTCCGATGCCCATCGGACCTACTCTCAAGTGATTTTTTTTGAGTGAATTTCATGTATACTCCTCAAAAGAATATATAACACACAAGAATGTATAGCTCTACTATTCAATAAAGATCTTATAAAATTCATATATGGATCTTATAAAATCTTATTCACCTTGCAAATAGAAAACAAGAAAGTATGTACAGTTCGTTACAATAATAGATATGAATTCTCATTTCAATCCTAATTTTTTTGTAAAATATAAATTCATATATGGATCTTATAAAATCTTAATGAATTCTCTTTTGCATTATGCTATATATAATCCCATAAAAAATTTGATCTTAATGAGGTTATTCTCTAGTTGTGTATTTGCATTTTTCTTTTGCATTTGTAAGAAACATTTTTGCATAAATGATGGAGGTACAACATTTACTTGGTTGGAGCATTTTCCCATAAATAACTATCCTGATAAAATAAAAACACAAATCAAAATCTTAATTGCCTCATAATAACATATGTAGAATGAAAAAAGAAATCAAACAGCTTTGTAACTACAACAACAACAAGGCATCTTATCCATAAATTTAACCTAAATATAGAAATTTCAATCACATATTAATCATCTTCATTCCTCCCATTGTTTCATCTTCATCACAATGGGGCCCACATCAATGATCCCTTTCTTTTGTTCTCTCCTAATCGTCTCGGCCGGTGCCTCCGACATTCTTCAAATGCTCAAGTCCGACACCGATGATTATAGCACATTTGCCAAGCTACTAACCGACACCAAGTTGGTCGATGAGATCAACAGCCGGCAAACAATCACCGTCCTGGCACTGAACAATGAAGCCGCCGGCGCCATCACATCTCTCCCTTCAAACCTCCGAAAAGAAGTTATTTCCGTCCATGTCCTCCTCGACTACTACGACCCCCTCAAGCTTGATGCTCTCAAGCAAAAGAACGGTCTCGTCACGACCCTCTTCCAGTCATCCGGTCAAGCAACGGGCCAAATGGGCTACCTTAAATACACCAATCAACTGGATGAGACACAAGTTTTCGGGTCAGCTGTTCCGGGCGCACCATTGGATTCCAACTATATTGGGGTTGTCGCGGCCAATCCAGACAACATTTTGGTCATTGAAGTCTCTAAGGCGATTATCCCGCCTGGTCTCGATGGAGCCGGTAAGGCACCTCCACCTACTCCGTCGGCATAATCCAATGCTACTAGCCCGACTCCTCCATCGATCTAATGCTACCAGCCCGGCCGGCACCAGCAATTTTTTTTCATTTATATTTTTTTTTTCATTATACCTTTCAGTTCCTTTTATTTTTTATGCTAATTCTTTTAATCTCCTTAGTCATAAATTTCTATTAATTATCTTCTAATTGATTAGAAAATAATCTTCACAATCTTTTCTCCGACTTCTACCATTGTTTCTTTTGGAGCTCTTGTAGCTATGATGCTATATAATAGATGGTGTTCACAGATTGTGATTGAAAAAAAAAACTTTTCAAGTTGGGACTAAGAGAGTATTGGCAAAAACCACAATAGATCACACAAGAAGCGCGGAAATAATTAAAGATTGCTAATTTTTTTTAAGAAAGAAATAAAAGGAAAGGACAATTATGTCTTTTTTTTCTTAACCAAAGGAAAATAAAAAAATTATAATTTCATTAGAGATAATTTAATAATTGATTAAGTAATGAATAAATAAGAAATGATCATTAGAGTTTTAAAAAACTCACAAATTTATCTATTTTATTGTCTTTTATATTAAAACTCATTCTAGTAAAATACCCATTTTATCATTTATTAAAAGCATCAAACTCAAATTTGAATCTGAAGGGTTTCTCTACCATCCGAACTGATCTGTGTGCGCTAGATCAACATGAATCTTGAAGTGAACATGCATGGATATTGAAGCGATGTGCACATATCTTAATGTGATGCGCACTGATCGGAATTGCTTTAAGATCCGCGCGCGCTAGATCAGCACGAATATTAAAGCAAACACACAAGGATATTGAGGCGACACACATTGATATATAGAATAAAAGAAAGTCACTTGACCTAAAGTAGAAAGAAAGTCAGATACAGGGGCATGTGTCTGGTTGCATCCAACTCTGGAGAATATATAAACAAGGATATTGTAAAAATTAAATCATCAATCAAAAGAATGCCAGTTGTAAATTAATGGACAGAAACGAATTACATGGTTGTTTGAGAAAAATGGCAGACAACAACTTCGGTTAGGTATCCTAAAGTTTTATTGGATGGTAAAGCATTATGCACTTAGCCGAGATTTTTATTAATATCCAAAGTTTATTGATGTTTTTTTTTTCTTTCTCAAATCACTGTACGGAGAGGTGGACCAGGATTACGTGGCAATCGTTGGATAAAGGCTTATTGTGCAAGCTTGGTAAAGAAGGAACAGTGACCGTTAAACCTAATAAAAAGGATAGAATAGTTTGCGAATTTCAATTGAAATTTCCTGCGTGAGCGTGTGTGGATTTTCTTGCATTTGCTTTAAACTTGCACGTTAATATCCGAAGGGAGAAAAAAAAGAGGGAGAGACATATATTTTCCTAATTTTCGAGTTTTAATTTGAAAATATTTTATTTCTTTAAACTTATTTTCTCACAAATTAAAAGGTAGAAAAATTAATTCCTCCTGTTATTTTTGTTATTTCTTTTCTTTTCTTTTTTTCCAACTCGAAAGCAAATATCAGAATATCTACATTGAACTTTAATTCTAATTTTATTTAACATGAAAATTTCTAATTAATTTTAGAAATAAAGATGCTTTAAAAGAATTCTATTAAACTTTTTCATCAAAAAATTTAATAAATTATAACTTTTCAGTTAGTATTTTTGACTGAATAAACATATTTTGTTATATTTTGGACGAAATTAGAATATTCCGTTGATTTTTTGGATGGAAAAGTTATATGGTGACTTAATTGGGACAAATTAAAATTTCAGTGACTATAAATGTAAATCAAACTTGAGTGACTAATTCGTGACAAATGACAAAGTTTAGTGACCTCCAGCAAAATTTACCCAATATTATAATATAATTAAGCATAGAATGAAATATTTGTCTAAAAGGACCTCAGTATGAATTCCGCGCTTTGTTTTGAATAATTAGTACACTCACATATGCACATTTGTGATAGTTTGTGTGTATGAAGTTAGCCATTGGGAGGAAATTTCGAGCAGTGCCGCTTCAGCTTCGTGTCATATCGTGATTACTCTCGGATCACGACTCAGCGCCATGAGCCGTTTAATTCAGATCGATCTGAATATTTAGTTTCCATATATTTCTGCAGTACGTATTTCGTAATCCCCAAAAAGAATATTAAAAAAAGTTCGTAACACACAATTTCATCTTGTATTCTTAAGGTCCTAAAATGCCATGGTAATTTAATTTTATGCAGAACTAATTTTGATTAAAATGATTTGATTATTTAATATATCTTGTTTGTTTTAAATTTTAACACGTTTTTTTTCTAATTGAAATCCAAATAAATAAAATTACTAGTAAATATACAAACAAGATATATTAAATAATTTGATTACTAGTTGTAACACTAATTACAACTAAATTATTCTAATTTTAATACATTACTAACAAATCATAATTAACGTTGAATATTTTTATCAGAATCCAGCCGAGCTGGATATATTTTTAATTTCTAATTAACGTTGGATATTAATAAAAATGTCAGCGTAGAAACTAAAAGAAACATGGTACATATACGATTTGTGAGGAATCTATTCTACGGTGGGTCAAATGAAATCTTAAAACAATTCCCTGGATCCGGCCCAATCCCGGTCCATTAACATGATACCATCCTATGGTACCTTAAATATTGAGTTTGAATATGGACCGTCTAATCTGTTTCGGCAGGAAGAATTTGCTCGGATTCTAATTGGACGGTTCAGATCTGATCTCAAAATTTAGGTTACTTCAGGGGAGTCTTAAACTAAACCCCGGGTACTGACTCGCCTAGTCCTGGAGCGCTGGAGGCGTAAAGCGAATTTCCCGGGCAATTTTCCTTATGGTTTAAAAAATATATTCGATATAATAAGAGAGAGTCAAAGTCACCAAGAAGCAGGAAGAACTGATGAAGTCTCTCACTCTCTCTTCATTTTTTTTTTTGTTTTTTTTTTTAACTATCACCGAAGCATCTTCTTAAATCATTATATAAATCTTCTTCAATCATTATATAAATTGTGGTGTTTACAACAGCCACGAAGAAAGCGCGTACAATTCCCATATCTTTATTAAAAAAAAAATCTAAAGAATTCTTATTTAATGATCCGGCTTTGTACCTTGTAAAAATTGGGTGTTTACAACGAGTCCGAATCTACTGCGATTCCGAGCCGAGATTAACGGTTCAAACTTTTCCCTGTGCGGATCTAGGAAACGTTATTGAAAAAGTAAATTTTCATGCACGTATCTCAAAAAAGACCAACAGTTGAGATGGGATCGCAGGGTCCTGTGATTCCCCGAGAATCACAGCAGATTTATTTTCGTTTACAACAGCCACGAAGACAACTGATTTGAAAAGCGCGTGTTCCCCACATAATACATAAAAGATAGAAATAGATTTATTTCGACATAACAAATATTAAAAGAAAAATATATATATTTTTTAAAAGGGAATTGCTTTCAAAATGTCATGCTTGCAAAAATGTTAATTTGTATTCATTCATCCATCTTAGAAATTAATTTCTGAAATATATTTTATGTTTAGTCTTATTTCGTGAATAATGCACGTAGATGTTCCAAGCTGTGCGCGGAGAGACAATTTGCCCTTCCATTTCCTTGTTTTAGTTTTATTTTTGAAAAAAAAAACACATTAGAATTGAAAGAGGGCAAAGTCGCTGGAAATTAACTTGCCAATTTCTAGACAAGGAGAGAACCAGAGGGGAATGATTGAATGAATGTCTAGGGGTGCTATCAAGCCGCCACGTGGCCTGAAAAACGGAACCAGGAAAAGACAAATTTTGAACTGATAAAAAAACCCACCTCCTATTCCGTCAAAAATTCAGCGCCGAAATTTTAGATGTAATTAGATCCGTACAACGACACAGGCAGATTCTCTATCTAGCTCCTCCTATATTTTATTCATCCAT
>JAJGRW010000568.1:364539-466874 GCA_025461045.1 Carex parvula
TGAAATTATATTGAATAACACTATATATTTAAATTACGCTAAATTACATTACATTACATTACAATACGCTATATTAATTGAATACGCTATATTATTTTTATGTTGTGCTACTATTTTAATGTTATAATATTTTATGTTTAGCATTATCATGATAATTTATTTTGATCTGTAAAATATAAAAATAGTACCATAAAAGCACACATACACAAGAACCGAAATATGGATAATCCAAATATACCAACATAAATAGTATATGAAATAAAATAGTACAAAACTAGTAAAATACAACTAAAACGGAGAGGGGGAATATCGCTGAGCCGGTACTCCGGCGTTCGCCCGGCGCCAGCGCGGCCAGGCTCTCTCTCTCTCGTCCTCCCCACTAGCATCGGTAGACCTGAGTATCTGTCGACACTATCCCATCTGGCATCGCCCGTGTAGACTGTCGGTACTGTGCGGAGGTGTAGCGAAGGTAGATGCGGCAAACCCAGTCCCAAAGTCAGGCTGAATATGAGACCCGCTACCACTAGCCTCTCCATCATGCGGCATCTCTGTGCCATATCGGGGCCATGCCGGTGCCGACATGAAACTGCCATCGAATACCCCGAAGTCCTGGAGACTGCACGAGAGGGACTCGTACTCAGAAGTATCAGTCTCCGCAGTTGGTGGCTGTGGTGGCATCTCTGCTGGACCCTGTAATCATACACATAAATTATTAAATTTGATTTGAATGAAGAAATTTATTAAAACCTGACAGATACTGAAGTATGACATACATGAGGCTGCACCGGACGTCCATGCTCGTCGTACCATGCCGTCCACCCAATGTCGGACAATACCCAACGAAGGTAGTCCCACTCTGGATGTGAATCGGGAGAAGATGGCATATCTTCAAGCAGAACCGGGGTCGGATCGGGCTCCTGCGGATCTATCTCACGCCAGTTGATGTTCTCTCTGGCGTCTCGCAGCATACCGATGATCTTTCCACCGTGCCCGGCATCCTCAACCACATTCGCATTCTTCTTGAGTGTGCAGTACCCAAGCCGTCTCCAGTTCTTCCTTCCTAGCATGCGGATCCCATGCCTGCACTCCTTGATCGCGGCCAAAAGCTGAAAAAAATTTGGCATGTCAGATCAAACCTTGATGTACTACTAAGTTAGACCAAAACTCTGGCGAGCCCATGCACGACCGTTGGGATGGTAACCATCATCCGTTTTGATCCTGTCGCGGAGATGGGCACCGTAATCCCCCTGCAGATAGACACTCGCCATGCAGACCTGCGTGTACCATACATCGTACCTCAACTGGGGATCCCCCTGGGTCTGCTGATACACATCTGGCTCGTGATAGAAGTCTATATACTGAGGATCCTCGGCCTTCTTGTAGTATGGATCGAAATGAGTGCTCCAGTCCTTATCCAGTCGCCCTCGGTGGGTAACGCTGTAAGGAAGACGTTAGTTGCAATAAAAAGCTATCAAGTAATATGATGTATTTAACAATAAATACAATAGACTACGACTTACCTGTGCAGGCTCTGTGCGTGGAACTCGGCAAAGATGGGTCTATGGGAATGCTCCGTGCTGCTAGTACTGATCGGCTCGTCCACTACTGGACGCTGGGTAGGCCGTGCTCTAGGCATCCTGATATCTAAAATAACCTAAATTCGGTGAAATTACGCTTGATCAGCATAATTATGGTAAAAAAGGCCAAAATATTGGTCATCTGTCTAATTACACTAAATTATGCTTAATCAGCCTAATTATGGTAAAAAAGACCAAAATACCCTAAAAATTGGTTATCTGTGCTAATTTCCGTAAATTACGCTTAATCAGTCTAATTATGGTAAAAAAGACCAAAATACCCTAAAAATTGGTCAAACGTGCTAATTTCGGTAAAATTACGCTTAATCAGCATAACTATGGTAAAAAAGACCAAAATACCCTAATAATGGTCAACGTGATAATTTCGGTAAAATTACGCTTAATCAGCATAATTATGGTAAAAAAGGCCAAAATACCCTAAATATTGGTTTTATCGGTGCTAATTACACTAATTGCGCTTAATTAACCTAACTATGGTAAAAAGACCAAAATACCCTAAATATTGGTCAAACGTGCTAGTTCGGTAAAATTACGCTTAATCAGCATAATTATGGTAAAAATGCCAAAATACCCTAAATATTGGTTTATCGGTGCTAATTACACTAATTGCGCTTCATTAGCCTAATTATGATAAAAAGACCAAAATACCCTAAAAATTAGTCAAACGTGCTAATTTCGGTAAAATTACGCTAATCAGCATAATTATGGTCAAAAAGACCAAAATACCCTAAATATTGGTCAATTGTGCTAAATACACTAAATATTGGTTAACTTAGCTAATTACAATAAATTACAACAATATAATCTAAATATAACACCTAAACCCTAAACCCTAAAATAAATAAATTAAAAATTAAATTAGATAAAAAAAAAAAATTTACCTCAAAGAAGAAGAGAGAATTCGGAATTCGGTTGGGATGAGAGAATTGTGAGAGGAGAGAGAAAAAGGGTATATATAGGGGTTAATGCGGGTTAAAAAAAAAAAAAAAAGGAACATAGCCGGCCATTTTTCTGGCCGGCTGAGGGAGGGTACATAGCCGGCTAGAAAATGGCCGGCTTGGGTATATTTCGATAATTGATCCGATTCTGGGTATAATTAATAATTTGTATTAAACTTTGGATATTAATAAAAATGTCGGAATCAAATGTGTTCACACTTATTTCTTTTACATTGTTACTTTTAAAAAAAATAATAATTAAACGAAAAGAGTTTTATATGTAAATAAAAGTCAACTTGTTTTTGTCACATTAGCCAACCAATTAATCTCAACTATACTAATTATATTCTATATCATTATTATATAATTATAATGTTTGACATGGGGTGGAGAGGGTTCAGAAGAAATTGTCACGAGAAATAATATATTAGATAATTAACTAGAATTTCATTGTTGTTAAATATTTTAGTTAATTTAATTTGATTAAAATATGTGAATCCTGAAAATTTTGAATATTATTTGAAGATGCATATACAAAAATGAAGTCACTTGGTATATGGTGAACATATACCAAATATAACCATTTTGATAAACATAATATGTGCGTTATATATAATGTTGGAAACCAAATAAATTATTTATGATAATTGTCAAGATTACTAAAAAAAGTAATTAAATCAAGTCTTTGATGAAATTAATTTTAAAATTGATTGAATTGATATCAAGGACAAAATCAAATCATCAAAACTAATACACTTTTATGGAATTCTTTTGAAGTAATAAACAAATAATAATATAAACACAAAAGAGATAGATATTCTAAAGTGCACATGGATGCTTTTATGGAATTGCACCCACTTTCTGTATCAGTTGCAGCATGCCAGTTATTATCCACAGTACTACTGGTACTGGGGGATTTTTTTTTAAAACCGTAAATAAAATAATTAAATCTACGAAACCAACATGATGACTGCAAGATTTACAAAAATCATCAGAACCTTGATGCCAATTCGGTCCCAACGATTTTTTTTTCTCCGGACCGAATAGGCATCTCGGTCCCCATATTTTTCACAGCAAAACATAGTCTCCTATGTGGCCGATCGTGTGGCTGCCTCTGGACCGAAATGGCATTTCGGTCCAGAGAATTTTTTGGCCAGACCGAGTAGCCATCTCGGTCCAGAGAATTTTTTGCCTCTGGACCGAAATGGCATTTCGGTCCAGAGAATTTTTCG
The DNA here is from genome assembly GCA_025461045.1 of Carex parvula. Taxonomy (NCBI): domain Eukaryota; kingdom Viridiplantae; phylum Streptophyta; class Magnoliopsida; order Poales; family Cyperaceae; genus Carex; species Carex parvula. Next base: position 368,308 of record JAJGRW010000568.1, read on the forward strand.
GCCAGACCGAGTAGCCATCTCGGTCCAGAACATGTTCTGTCCAATAAATGTATTCTGCTCTCTCCTCTCTGCATTATTTTTTTGCGAGACAGAGACAGAGACAGAGAGCTTCTTCTTTCTTTCTGAGACATTCTTCCCGAGACCTTCATGCCTCTCTATTGTGCATAGTTTCAGTTTTCCAAATTACAGATCGGCTCCTGCATTGTGCCTCTAGCGTTCGTCTGAATACTGTAGTAATTTTTTTTTTCAATTATGATCATATTTTTTGCTGTAAAATTGAAAATTATCAAAAGTTAATCGTGAAATTTTTTGTTCAGGAAATGTCTCAAGTATTAATAAATGTGTATCACAGACGCGAAATTACAGACGCACCGACCTGTACATTTCCTGTTACTAACTCAACTAGTCTTGATGAGCTAAGAAGACAGATATATGTTGGCATTCGTTTGCTCCCTAGCCGGTTCGATCTGACAATCAGCGCACGTTTGAACACGGCACCACCTGGCTCAGCAGAAAAATACCAGTTGTTCAACATAGACCACGAAGCGACTTGATATATGGTGCTTGCGAATGCCACTCCGGTATTGAATTTTAAACTTCTTGAATTAGTGGTTGAGTCAGTACCAGTTGTTAGTCAGACCAATTATGACCCATACCCGGGTAGTGTACCCGGAACTAGCAGAGACATACCGGTGAATGATTCACCCATACATTGTGATGAAACCATCGAAATACCCCCCGTTGATTTGCATGATTATTTTGACCAGCTGAATAATGATACTGACTCAGACACAAGCTCTGACCCTAATGACCCGGTTGTCGGGGAAGAGGAAATGGCCGAAATGGAGGATCAGATTAGGATGGAAGAAGTAAGGAATGAGTGGCAATCGTCTATTCCTTTTATTAATCGGAGATTGCAGCATCCTTGTTCGGTATTTCATGACGATGTGCCGATGCCGTACAAGGATGAAGCATTTTTTGGTCATCCACCCAGAATCGACGGTCCATTTTCGGTGGGACAGATATTTGAATCCAAAGCTGATCTTAAATCGAAGTTGAATGGATATGCCATGGATAATAACTTAGAAATACAATAAACCCAGACCAATCGTAACAGATATGTGGTTGTATGTACAGTGGAGGGGTGTCCGTGGAGGGTATACGCAAAAACCACTGCGACGGGCAATTGGACAATTGCAACAAACCCATACGAGCACAATTATTACAGTACTGCATGTACAGCAGACAGTCGTCAGATGACTGCCAGGATGATTGCAGATATAATCAAACCGGGTCTGAAGGAGGACCTGGAGATGTCAATAAAAGCATGTCGAATTGCAGTTAGACAGGAGTACAAAACGGTTGAGCCTTCATACAGCAAGATTTGGAGAATGAGGGAGCTGGCTATTGCCGATTTATTTGGTTCTTGGGAGAAAGCTTACGAACTGCTACCTTCTATGCTCGGTGCAATCCAGAGGTCTAACCCAGGTACAAGATACAGAATTGATCACAGACCATCTAGCACGTTGGGCGAACATATTTCATCCGTGTGGCATGGGCTTTCGGTCCATGCATTCAATCCTGGCCATATCTCCGACCAGTTATAAGTGTAGATGCAGGACACCTATCCGACAGGTACAAAGGAAAACTATTCATGGCATGCGCTTATGATGCAGAACAACAATTACTGCCAATAGCATTCGGAATTGCGGAAGAGGAGACTTCAGATAATTGGGGCTGGTTTATGCAATTTGTACGCGAAGATGTTGTCGGCCCCGGTCGGATATGTGTTATATCAGACCAGCATGCTGCAATCCGTTCAGTGTTTGATCGACCTGATTTAGGGTGGTGTGAGGAGAGGGGTGAAGCAGTTCATCGATTGTGTGCTCATCATATTGCGGCGAATGTGTACAAGTTGTGCAAGGACAAAGTAATTGAACAAATTTTCACTGTGTTTGTGGTAAGATGAAACCTTGGAGGTTTGATGAGGGTATGAAAATGATAGAAGGTAGGAGCATTACTACTCACCAGTACATCATGTGGTGTGGTAAAAGGTTGCAAAATCTCGAAGAAGAGCCTCTGCAACTCCATAAATGGGCACAATGTCATGACGGAGGCCCAAATAGGTGGGGTATTATGACTACGAACGGATCAGAATCATTGAACAATGTTTTCCGAGTGGCTCGCCAACTGCCTGTAACGGCAATAGTTGATCGCACATTCTATAAAGTTGTGGATTGGTATGTCAGAAGAGGTGCGGTTGCTCGAAATTGGCATCGAAATGGAATGAGATTATCAGGAAAAGTCATGACAGCGTTAGAACAGTCGGATTGCCAAAGCAAAGGAGCACCGAGTGATACCAATGGGTGGTGAATTTCCCGTCTACGAGGTCGTCGATCATGATGGAACCCAAAGAACGGTATGTCCGATATTTACTTAAATTTAGTATAACTTTCTCAATTTGTAATATTTAAATAACATGATTTATTGATTGTAGGGGGTGAAGGGAGACATGAAGTACGAAGTTAGATTTCCAGAAGGGGATCAGGAATGGCCGGTTTGTGACTGCCAGAAACCGCAATTTACTGGCATTCCCTGCAACCACGTCTTGGCGGTGTGCTGTAAGAGACATCTAGATCCGATGAGATATGTAAGTCACTATTATAGCGTTGAAAATTATGTCAACACATGGAGATGTGAGTTTCACAGCTTCGGCAGCCACCGCAATTGGATATATGAGTTGGGAGCAGGGAAAATCAAGCCGGACCCAAATAAAATTAACAAGGGTAGGAGGAAGCACAAGCGAATTCCTAATGCTATGGATGTTATGGAAGCTCAATGTAGGCCACGCAGTGGAGTACAACGTCCAGAGGGATCCGGTAGAAGAAGACCGTCAGGTTAGAAATCGTAATTGTGAATTAGTACATATTTTTAATTAAATTAAGATTTTACACACTTAATTATATTTATATCCGCATTGTACAGGGGCAACTGTTGAAAGACGGAGAAGCGTATCTGGCACCCGGCCAGAAGCATCTGCATCTGCTAGGTATACAGAGGCATCTGCTCCACAAGAAAGACGGAGAAGCGTATCTGGCACCCGGCCAGAAGCATCTACATCTGCTAGGTATACAGAGGCATCTGCATCTGCTCCACATGTACAAACAACTGGTCAAGCAGGACCATCTGGTAGCCAAGCAGGACCATCTGGTAGCCGACCATCTATTGGTCGGACGGCTAGTCGTTTGGTGAACAAATTATTGAGACGTAAGGAACGATGAATATTGTGTAATGCAAGACTATGTTTGTTTTAAATGGAAGACCATGTTTGTTTTATATAAGACTATGTTTGTTTTAAATGGAAGACCATTTCTGAATTTTCTGTACTTCTGTTTTTCTGTTTTTCTGAATTTCTGACCTCGGTCGACAAATCGTCAGAACTGTAGCAAACCGTAATATTTTTGTATGTACAAGTTATATTATCTGAAAACTAGACTTCGACGCCTTTCTTTCCATATAAAGAACCCAAAATTCCATGTAGCCATTTAATCATAATTGAATTTTCAATCTAGTCGAATTTCTGAGCTGTAAATTTTCTGTACTTCTGTTTTTCTGTTTTTCTGAATTTCTGACCTCCGTCGACAAATCGTCAGAACTGTAGCAAACCATAATATTTTTGTATGTACAAGTTATATTATCTGAAAACTAGACTTCGACGCCTTTCTTTCCATATAAAGAACCCAAAATTCCATGTAGCCATTTAATCATAATTGAATTTCCAATCTAGTCGAATTTCTGAGCTGTAAATTTTCTGAATTTCTGTTTTTCTGTTTTTCTGAATTTCTGACCTTGGCCGAATTAGATGGAATATGGACGAATTTCTGCATTTTTGTTGTTATTAATTTTTAATGTTATCGGAATTTTGGAATTTCAAATGCGAAGAAGATTTGGTATGTCAGAGATGTAGAAGGAAGCACGGATTAGACGTCGAAGAAGAGGAACCACTAAATTAATTCATGTTTACACTAAACAATCCATACACTAAACAAAAACTACACTAAATCAATCCATGTCTTCCCTGCCCCTAGGATTAGTGTATCTCGAGTGGCTAAATCTGCGAGTTGGCCTTGTCTGGCGTCTTGTAGGAGCCGCTGCTGATGGCCCCGCATCATCTGCTAGAGGGCGCTCGTCTATTACTATGGATTGAAGCGAGCTGTAAACTCCCTGCATAATATCTTCATGAGTCGTTGGAGGAACTTGGACATCTACATGCCTCGCTCTCATGTCTGGAATATCACCGCTGATATCGATGTGGTTTAGGTCAAATGGAAGTCCGGCTTGCTCGACCATGGCTCTGAACATTGCGATATGCCCAATATCCCATAAAAAATCACGACTATGCTCTAGCAATTGGAGTCCAAAAGCCATTTGCCCAGGTGTCTTCACCATCGCAATTCCTTCTGCGGTCATATTCATGAGGCGAAATCTCTGAAAAAAAATAGAATAGTTAAATAAAATGAAAGATAGTTCGTAAATAAAATGAGCAGGTATATTAAAAATGAGCAGATATATTAAAAATTAAAATTAAAATACTTACGGTACGTGCTTGCACCTCGGCATCCGAGACATACCCGAGACGGTTTACTTCTACTTCTAGTTCTGGCATTTGATAAATCGATGCCAATGCCGTTCTGGAGGAACCAATCCATATACTCGGGATACCTGTAACGACCAATTAGAATAAATTAACTCATCACTGGATCCGAATTCAAAATTAAAAAAAAAACGTACCTATCCACATCGTAAGGTCCCGGCTCTACATTTGCCCAGGGTGGTTGAGCGATATATTCCGCCCAGTGAGTGTTCCAGTTTGCACTTAATCCGTCGTCTCTGTCTAAACCCTGCGCAAGGTTCATATTGCGGAGGCCTTCCACATAATCAAAGGGCAGTGGAGCCTGCGGAGGAACTAGCTGAAATAATCCGAACTGCCGGTAAACTCTCTCAGGAAGATGAATCTCACACTCCCAGAAATGGACCAACCACAAGCGATATCTAAATATATCTCGGTCTCTAATCCCGCGCCAAGGTAGTTGGTGGTAGTAAGTCGTATACGGCATCCAGTTGACAACATTTACATTCAGACGCTCAAACTGGCCTCGATATTGCGATACACCTAAGTTGTGAACACATTACAAATAAATATTGAATTAACACTAAATTATATTGAGAAATATAAGTTAAATACATGTTTAAATAAATGTACCTCTAATAGGGTTGCCATCCCATTGATGCGGAATAGTCCATCTTGCGCCAAAAGCCAGCCTCTCCAATTGGTTTTCACCGCCAAATGGTAAATCGTGCCTGCCTCTGGGCCTGCCTATAGGAAACCGAGTCCAACACCACATCTGCAGCAGTAGTAATGGACCATTAATTGAAACTGATTTTTTTCGGCAAGCCCGAGACAACTCACGATACAGGCAGGCAAGTACAGCACCTCCCCAATTGTAGTCCTCTTCCAGGGGTCCCAAATTCTCTAAGAACTGCAAGTACATGATCGGGACAGAACTTGAATTCGCATTGGGAAACATCACCGATCCAAACAAGTCCATGCAGTATGCCCGTGTGTGTCGGTCGACGATCTCCTGGGGAGTGTCATGTGCCAAGTTTCCATTAAAGCGGTCATTCAACTATTTTAGTCGCATATGGTATTTGGATCTCTTAACTTCGCCTTCGACCACCTTTGAATAAAAAAATTCATCATCACTGTCTTCATTGCCGTCATAGACCTCATGCCCTAGGCAATCTTCGATCAGTAGTGACCAATTATCATCTGTATGTCCAGCAATTGCCTTTCCTGTAAACATAGATGTTAGAGATAAAGATATACTCGATATTTACAATACAATTTAATACACTACAATACGCTAAAAAAAGAGATAAATTACTCTAAATATTTATACAATTTATTTACACTAAATATTAATAGGATTTATTTACACTAAATTACTCTAAATATTTACACTAAATTACTCTAAATATTAATAGGATTTATTTACACTAAATTTATTTACACTACATTTATTTACACTAAATTACCTGCACTAAATATAAATTACTCACAAAAGTATAAATTAGTAAGAAAAATATTTTACCTTGAACAGGTAAGCCCCACAGACAGCTGACATCTTCCAGTGTCACTGTGCACTCCCCCACCGGAAGATGAAAACTATTTGTCTCGGGCCTCCACCTCTCGACGAGCGCAGTGATCAACGCTTTATCAATCTGACAATGCGTCACATCCTTCATCTGGTACAGGCCTAAGTACATCAAACCTTCTTTCATCAGAGGCTGGTAATGAATGCCCATTTGCCGAGGACCAAGACGCAGTGAACGAATCGGCTGGAACGATAATTTCATGCAAAATAATGTAAAGAACAAAAATTAATTTAAACTTCCAAGTTTATTTTGAAATTTAAATCCAACACGATATTAAACAAATACCGTTGTATTCACCAACGATATCTTGTGTTGCTCAGGAGGCAATTGCAACAAGCGTTGTTCAGCAGCCATTTTGCACTACAATATAAATAAAATTACAACATAAAAAAACTCCAGTTAGTTAACAAATCAAAAATTTCTTTAGCTAATTTACTCTACATACAAAATTAAAAAAACCTACAATTAGTTAAATTATACTAAAAAAAGCCTAAATTACACTAAAAAAAGCCTAAATTATTCTACATTTATTTTTAAAAAAAACTATGACCAAGATTACTCTACATGCAAACCAAATCATTATACAATTACTAAACACTATATATAATAAATTTATACACTAAATTACTCTAAATATTTATAAAATTTATTTACACTAAATATTTATACAATTTTTATACAACTTACTTACACTAAATATTTATTCACACTAAATTTATTTGCACTAAAAAATTATACAATTTATATACAATTTATTTATACTAAATATTTATTCACACTTAAATTTATTTACACTAAATATTTATTCACACTTAAATTTATTTACACTAAATTTATTTACAATTTATTTACACTAAATTACTCTAATTACTTTAACTATTTATACAATTTATTTATACTACAATACATTAAAATACACTACAATCACTAAATAAATAACACTAAAATAAACTAATTTACACTACAATACACTAAAATAAACTAAAATAAACTAATTTACACTACATACAAACTAAACTAAATAATTTTTCCAAAAAAATTAAAATTCGGATTTTTTTCCTAAATTAAAAATTTACACTATAATACATGAAATTACACTACAATACACTACAAAAAACTAATTTATTCTATAACTAAACTAAATAATTCTAGAAAAAAATTATAAAATTCGGATATTTTTTTCAAATAAAAAAATTAATCACGTACCCAATGAAACTTGTAGATCTGAAGCTTTTCTTGTTCTTCTCTCAAAACTATATTCAAATATGTGATTAGAATAAAAAATGATGAAGATTTGAGGGGGTTAAAATTAATTTTTTTTGGTTTGGTTTCGGGTAGAAGAAGAGGAAGAAGCCTCGGGCTCGGGTGAGAAGGAAATTGGAAGAAAGAAGAAGGGAGAAAGGAACCGAGTAAAGAAAAACAATGGGACCGAGTTGGCATCTAGGTCTGGAGGGAAATTTGGCCGGACCGAAATGCCAATTCGGTCCGGAAATATTTGCGGATTTTCTGTGGCGTGGGCTGCGCAATATTAAAAATAAAGGGGGACCAAGATGCCAATTCGGTCCGGAGAAAAAAAATTCGTTGGGACCGAATTGGCATCTCGGTTCTGATGGTTTTTGTAAATCTTGCAGTCATCATGTTGGTTTCGTAGATTTAATTATTTTATTTACGGTTTTTAAAAAAAATCCAACGGTCTTGGGCTGGGCTGGGCTTGAACTGAATTTAACGTTGCGACATTGCGTGGACATTTCGTGGGGAGATTGCGTTGTACTGAATTTAAAGGAGGTCTGGACATGGTCCACAATGAACCATGTTATATTTTCAAAACAAAACTGTACACCATATGTACACCAGGAATATTGAAAATGTTATAATCAAAACAAAAACTGTACACCAGCTGTACACCAAGACTATTGAAAATGTTATAATCAAAACAAAACTGTACACCAGATGTACACCAGGTACTTTCAAAATGTTATAATCAAAACAAAACTATACGCCAGGAACTTTCTGAATAGCGAGTACCCTTTCCTATAGTCTCTCTATATATACAAGCTGTCTACGAGTACATGGGCAGATTCTCCATCTCCATTCTTGGCCTTTTTCAGTTGTCATAAATCCGAGATACATATAGACACTTAGACAGAGAGAGAGAAGTAGAGATTGGAGATGGATCCCAATGAAAACAACCATTACCGTCAGCTCACCCCTGGTGACAGCAGCCGCGCCCCTCATCTCTCACCTCCTGTCATTGGAGGCCAGACCATGCTTCTGACGTCAGTTTCCATTCTTCTCTTCTCTCTCTTCTCTCTCTCTCTCTCTCTCTCTCTTAATAGTATTAGGAAAAGAATGAGGCTACGGTAATATAAATAAAATGTTACTTTTTCTGTTGTTTACTAGGAATCGCGGTTCTCGCACTTATCCTGACGAGATGAATAGCAGTTTTGTAAGCATTCCCTTTCTTAATTATAATTGCAAACAACATATGCCACTTGTGACGGTTATGTAATTCCAATTTTATTTTAATTTAACAGCTTAGAGAAGAGCTCTCTCACTACAATTTACCTCCTCCAAGGTGAGCTATTATTTACTCTTTATCTCAACCAGTGTTGTAAATAACCGTTGGATGGACAGAGTACCACCAAGCAATTAATCGAGAATAATCGGTCATAATCGGAAATAATCGGCCGATTAGTCAAAAAAATCCATAACGTTTTGGTCACCGCCAACAACTAATCGGCCGATTAATCGGCCTAACCGGACGTTTTTTACAACATTGATCTCAACACCCAATTTTACAAGAAACACATTTTCCTTTTTGCTTTTGTCTCTTGTAAGTAATTGGGTGTTGAGATCAGTGTTGTAAAAAACGTCCAGTTAGGCCGATTAGTCAAAAAACGTCCGGTTCCGGTTGCCATCTCTCTTGCACTTCTCAAGGTTGCGGGGATTGGATCAGTGGAAGACGGCCGTCTTCCAGTTGTCGGTTGGGTCGTTTAGATTTGATTGCTGTTTTTTCTGTTGTTTTAAGATTTTACTACTTATTGAGATCTCCTACTGGTAAATAGGCAGGCCATATGTTGGCGGTAACCATTGCTGTAAAATTATTTTTGTACTGGGTTGCATACCAGTGGGGAGAATGGCAACAGATGTAAAACTCTTTAATTTCAATGATATTATCACCTTGGCAGCCGCTGCCAAGTTTTTCAAAAAAAAAGTAATTATGGATTTCAATTTTCTCTTAAAGGCTGCTGCCAGATCAAAACATCCAAGCTCGATACCGGCTACGGTACATCAACAAGGTCAATGACCCCACCTACACAACCAAACCAGTGAGAGACAATAATGGAGAACCGATAGGAGTAGAAATATACGACTCCTACAATCGATCAAGAGTATCTCCTGACTGCTTTCTCTCTTCTGCCAAAGTCAGAATCATTGTGCTTGATGCTGATTTTTGGAAAAACAGAGTAAATTGGAGCAGAAGTGAGTTTGTTCAGAACGTGTTAAGGGGAAGGGAAGGAAAGGAGTCTATTTTGATCGGTCGTAGTCTTACTATTCAGCTTGAAAAGGGGGTTGGTACTTTTGGAAATATTGTTTTTAATGATAATTCAAGATGGACGAAGTGTGGATTTCGGCTAGGTGTTATGGTTGAGGGTGATGGAGAAGAAGGTTATTTGAATGGGCAAAGAGTTAAAGAGTGTGTGAGCGAACCTTTTCAAGTAAGAGACCGGCGAACAGAAGGTAAAGAATGATTTTCATTGTGTATTGATCATTATTAATTATAGTGACGTTGCTAACTGGCATGGTACTAGTAACAGATGTTCCAAGTATCTTAGTCTATGCTCCTAGCATGTTTTACCAGTACCAGCATGTAAAGTCCAATTTGCATTTGACGACTAAAAATCACCAACATACTACATTACTACATATGTGTTAAGTTGGTATATGTTGATACTGAAGGGTAAATTAAATCCTTGTATTTTTTATCCTTGCTGATTTGATGCTGTTTATTCTGTAGAGTTTAAAAAACCGGACTTACTAAAGCTGACACTCCCCGTGAAAAATATCAAGAAAATTGGAAAGGGTCGTGCTTCTCTCCTTCAAAAGAAAAATATCAACACAGTGGAGGACTTCCTCAAATTGTATTACAATGATGAAACTGCACTTCGCGAGGTTAGAATCTGAGAAGTGGTTTTAGTATTGGGAGCTGAACAGGGCCCGTACCAGTACGTAATGGTGGTACAATTCCAGTGCCCACTTAAAAGTACTTTATATTGCATAGGTACAATAAGGTGAACGAGTTATACTAGTTCATATTTGTTCCAGGCCTCATTGATATTGGTAGTGGTAGTGAAAGGTACATGCTGATGCAGATCTGGTGTCTACCGCATTATACTGGTACCAAAACCAGGATTTAAGATTATGATCTTTCTTTTTTCGTCTTCGTTTGCTAATAAATATTGCTTTCTGATTTCATGGATGGTGATACTTATTTTCCTCTCTTCTCTCTTTTATATTTTGTAGATACTTTGTATTAAGTCAGAATCTGGCAAAGGCTGGATGTCTATGGTTGAGCATGCGACGCAGTGTGCCGATGAATTTCACGCTAAATGCAATGCCTTGAACAACAGTAGTCAGCCTCGGCAGGTGCCGTTCATTATATCTTTATTTCATTTGCCAGATTTTACAATCGTTTCTGGCAGATTATATCTTGATTTTAATAATATTTATTCTTTACAAAGTGTTTTGTTCGGTTTATAATTTCAATGTATTCTTTACAAGTTGAGTTCACATTTTGAATCTAAATACAAACCATTTTTTTATTTTGAATATCCAATTAAGAACAACATAAATGTAATATTTGTGTTTATAATTTCAGGCTTTAGTTCATCCAACGGAAAGGAACATGCCTCTCTCTACAAATGGTGGGCGTCTTGTTGTTGGTTCTGAGACTGAGAACGATAGAATTGAAGGTGCCATATGTATATTCTAATTTTGTTGAACCCTTTTATATGTTATCTGACTGAGCTAAGTTTCTTTTGTTATTCTAAATTATAGGTGATATGCCAGCAATAAACAGGCATTGTTTCTCAAGTGATTCACTTTTCAATGAGAATAGGGACTCCATCTCCATGCAACCTACTAATGGTGATGGTAAGTACTTCACTTTCATCCCTTCATCTAAAATTAATTATATAAACTGATTATTCTACAGGATTGTCTCAAATTTGTAATATGCTGATTGCCCATATGCCTAGTAAATAAAATTGTGTGAGTGCCTCTTGCAGGATTCCCTCAATGTGATCTACCATTTGGCTCGTTCCTCTTTAGTGACAATGGCAATAGCGGTGGCGGTGGCGGCGGCGGTGGCAGTTACGGTGGCAATTACTGTGCCGGTGCAAGCGGCAGTGGCAATTACGGTGGCGGTGGCCTTGGCAGTTACGATGGTGGCGGCGGTGGCAGTGGCGTTGTATGATTTGTCCTTTAAAAAACATGTTAATAAATTAAAACTAGGGGCTTTTATGCAAATTTCTCTTACCCCTGGCTATGTCATCTTGTTATTATGAATCTTGAAGTTTTCTAACTCCATTTGAAAGATTTGAAGCTCATCTTCTGCTTGCTGGTACCAATGAAATAGCTCAAAAGTTATAAAAACTTGTTTAAACAGTGACCAGCCAGCATACTCAGTTGTAGTCACCCTAAACCAGCCCTTGATGCACCCAGGAACACTGACTCAGCATTGGAATTAAATAAAGGCTCCACTGGTACAAGGAAAGTACCAAAAATGTCGAAATGACCCCTACTGGTAAATCAAACAGTCCAGACTGACACAAGGACTCAAATGAAAAATGGACCTCATAATCATGTAAGGAACTTTAAAACACATAAAATGGACACAAATTTCATATTATTTGGATTTTATTTCGATTTAATATGAATTTTTGAAGTTCAGTCTTTTAAAATGGAAAAATCAGATAATTAAATTGGTAAAATTACCTCAATGCCCTTCTGTGTGTTTAAATGCTTTAAAAATAGAAATAAAATTGTAAAAACCATGAAAGTGGCATACCTGTCTATGATTATATGATAAAATATTATACACTCATTAGCAAAATTAATGAGATATTATAAGGTCAAACCTGACAGATTATGAACCAAGTATTATACGAAGTCCTCTATTCAAATTCAACATGAAATTAAGCTTTTATCACTTTAGTCATCTCTCAAGACACCTGAACAAAGTTTCTCCAAGTACTGCCCATGACCATAAATCATGCATTGATACCAAACTGGTACAAAACCGAGAACTCAAAACTCAATACATGCATGTTTAATCCTTTCTTAAACCCCAAATTGATGTTATACACAGTTCCTATACCATGATACAATAACAAGAAATCAGCCAATCGAAGAAAATCATCAATAAAATACAAGGAATTTGAATTAAAGCTCAAAACGGGTGCTACGCTGTGTCTCAGCCGAGAACTGCTACTTTCGATGACTGCCAGTAGCCGACAATAGGCCCAATGAGATCCTGCCACCAAGGCGATGTTAATGGTACCCTTCTCTGACCTGGCCGTGACCGGAGTTCTGCTGGAGGTCGAAACCCTAAGCCCAGCCCCGAAACCTAGTTCATATCAAGCTAGCACGAATATTAAAGTATTCTAAGCCTCTGGATTTCGGCGCCGAAATCAGAATTCAAATGGAAGTTTCTATCTCAAAGCATGAGATGATCCAATGTAAATAACTAATGGCCTACTGACGTATGGGACCCACATCCCAGGACAAATATAAATTCCTTTGCTTTCTCAACATATGATCCAAGGCCCAACACGAAGTTCAATATACAAATCTTAACGCCTAATACTTAAATCCAGTGATTTACACCAATCATGAAGCCTAAAACACTTATCTTGAAGCCCAATATGTGGATTCAAAGCCCAAATCATAAATAATTAAAACTCTTTTGCATATAAGCCCCTCAGACTATTATTTACAGATAAGTCCTTGTAAAATTACAAAAAGGTCCCTATCTGCCCAAAATCTCCTCAAAACAGCCCTTGAAAGCCCAATTTCCAATTCAAAACTTGTTTAAAGTCTAAATTACAAATCCTAACTCTTTGAGCTTTATTAATAGATCCCTGAAAAACATAAAGCTTCATAAATAAGTCATTTTCAGTCCTTTTTGGCCATAACTTCTTCATTTCAAGTCCAAATTGACTCAAACCACTTCCAAATGAAACCAAATTAAATCCTCTATATTTATAAACCAAAATTGAATATGTTAAAACGTCAACCAAATCTTGAAATGACTAAAATACCTCTCTCAAACTTTAATGATTTTATCCATAACCAAAAATATAAATAAAATATGTCATGAATTAAATATAGGTAAAGAATGCATGTACACTTTTCAAGCGTCAAAGCTCATTTTCAAGATACAGTAAACATTATTTTAACATAAAATCACATCAATCACACATACATATACACACACACACACGTCCAAATAGAGAAAACCAACCAAACCGAACCCAAAGCCAGCACATGAGCCCCCTCTTTTAGCCCCATTATTCAGTTTACCAAAATATGCACAAACTCTAGAATGAACGAGGTATTCGGTTTGACTTGGAAGGGTCTGCTGATGTAATTAACGGCGGGGGCTTGCGCTCGCCGGGAGTTAAACGTCCCCACAATCATTAAACTATCTCAATAGACTGATTATGAACAGTAGACCTATCGAGGGTGAACCAAAATGAATAGCAGGAAGAAATAAATATTTCAAGTTCAATGTTCTCTTCATGTCATGAAAACAGAGAGCACTGAACCCTGAGACATTCCACACATATGCACACATCTTTCCTCTTGTGCAACTTTATGCGCCTTACAAATTGATACGAGTCTATTGAGGTTTATGTAATGCCAATTTTATTTTAATTTAACAGGTTAGAGAAGAGATACATGTTAGGGAACTGACATGGTACTAGTAATTAAGAGATGTTCCAACTATCCTGGTCTATGCTCCTAGCATGTTTTACAGTACCTATCTTTGCATAATGACAACAAATTTTTGAGTGAATGTTCTAAGGCATAATAATATGCAGTGAAAAAAATAATATATGCTTTAAAGTTAGTTTCATATTATACAATATTTTAAATACTTAACACATGACTCACAAGTCACAACAATCAAGTAACAGTTTTGTATGAAATATGAGAATTATTATCGTGATGTCTCATGAGTAGTGCGTATATATACAATATTAATAAATTTTTGAATTAATTTAGTATAGTATAGTAGTATAAGAAAATAAGATTATAAGCGGTAAAAAATATAAGTTTATAAATTATTTTAACGCATTTATTTTATTATTTTTTATCACTTATTCATATTAAATTTATTTGAAGTTCATAAATTTTGTATGAATACACGTCACTTGTGAAATAGATCGATTTTAATAATTTAAATTCGTTGTTTGAGATCAATTTGATATTTTTTGAAATTAAACTCACCAACAAATTCGATAAACGAAAAAGCACACTAGCGTGTGTATGTATATATACACATCACTTGTGAAATAGATCGATTTCAACAATCTAAATTCGTCGTTTGAAATAAATTCGATATTTTTTAAAATTAAACTCACCAACAAATTCGATAAACAAAAAACACACTAGCATTAATTATTCTACATGTGCGTGCACGTGCACGCACACGCACACACAAACACATACACATACACATACATACATGTACCTTTGCATAATATCTTGATTGATTAATTAATTAATTAGTTAATTGATTAGTATCAGTATATTACAAAGTTTTAATCACAAAGGGACTATATATATATTTTATAAGACTACACGTTTAGCTCTTCATAGCTATGCGGGTCAATATATATACACATTATATTGAATATATGGGATCAATATACATATAAAAATTTATAGAACTCAATTTATTTTATAAAAAAGTATGGGACTATGGGGTCAAGTTTAAAAATTTTAGAAAATAAGTGAGGGTCAAATTTATCATACTTATAACAATTTTATCTTTAATATTATAATAATCTATAGTACAAGTTTAAAATAATTTTATAATAAATAAGGGTCAATTGAACATCCCACCCTTGATTTTACACACACACATCCAAAAGTATAAGAATTTGTATTTGTTTTTCAAAGCATATAATTAATACAAGTGAAATACAGCCATATATACTTGAGCCCTAGAGTTTTCTAAATTAAATTACTTGTAATATCATGATTATATTAGATTTCACTATTATATTAAAGAATAATTGTATGAATCCCCACAATACGGTCCCCCCTCTATCTCCAGCTACATTAAAGGAATGGTGGATCATGCATGATCCCCACTAATTATATAGTCCCCACCTTTTTCAGTCTCCACACTTGTCCTGCGTCAACCTTAATAGGTATAAATACTTGAAAGATAATATTTTAGAGAAAAAAAATCAGTGCTGGAACTTTTGTGGTCCATGATAGTAGTTATGAAAGTTAAGTGAGAGAATAATAGAGGATGAGAGTGCGGGGATAATTTTCAGAATCCTATATTAATAGCTCCGAGTCACTAGAAACTTCAACTTGCAATACAGTAAAATGCATTCATACAGTTAGATGCATTAATTTGGGTATTAATTAGATCGTTAATATGAAAACATGACTTATATAACATAAATTTGATAATGTTGTAGAACAACTAAAAATTTATTCTCTGTGCGTGCTTTAAATAAGAACTGAAAATTTGACATAATACATTCATACAGTACCATTTTGTCTCACGGACACAGTCGTGTAACTGTGTGTCATTAGCTTTTTCATACCGTGTATAGTTGCGTTTTCTATGAGTACTAATTATTACTTACCACTAGCAACCGTATGTTGCATGGGGAAGTATCTTTATATATGTACCTAAAAAAATAAAAAATAAAAATTTCAATAATTGCCCAAATATATTAGATAAATTAAAAAAAAATCACAAAATGATAGCAATACTATATATGGGTTTTTTTTTCTAATAACAGAAGTTGTTGTCTGCCATTTTTCTCAAACAACCATGTAATTCGTTTCTGTCCATTAATTTACAACTGGCATTCTTTTGATTGCTGATTTAATTTTTACAATATCCTTCTTTATATATCCTTGTATCTGACTTTCTTTCTATTTTTAGGTGAAGTGACTTTCTTTTTATTCTATATATCAATGTGTGTTGCCTCAATATTCTTGTGTGTTCGCTTTAATATTCGTGCTGACCTAGCATGCGGATCTTAAAGCAATTCCAATATGTGCGCATCACATTAATATATGTGCACATCGCTTCAATATCCGTGCATGTTCGCTTCAAGATTCATGTTGATCTAGCGCACACAGATCTTAAAGCAGTTCGGATGGTAGAGGAACCATTCAGATTCAAATTTGAATTTGACGGGCGCTTTATGCTTTTAATAAAGAGTAAAATGGGTATTTTATTATAATGAGTTTTAATATAAAAGACAATAAAATGGATAAATTTGTGAGTTTTTGAAGTTTAGAGGGGGAAATATATAATTTTGAAATTTTTGAGAGATATACGTGAAATTCTCCCTATATATTAAAGACATCTTTAATTTTTTATTTATTTTTTAACACTTAAATTTATTTCAATTATCTCTTTAAAACTCTAATGATCATTTCTTATTTATTCATTACTAAATCAATTATTAAATTATCTCTAATTAAATTATAATTTTTTTATTTTCCTTTGGTTAAGAAAAAAAAAAGACATAATTGTCCTTTCCTTTTATTTCTTTCTTAAAAAAAATTAGCAATGTTTAATTATTTCCGCGCTTCTCGTTTGATCTATTGTGGTTTTTGCCAATTCACTCTTAGCCCAACTTGAAAAGTTTTTTTTTTCAATCACAATCTGTGAACACCATCTACTAGGGTTGCTCATGAGCCGAGTTGAGTCCGAGTTGAGAACAATTTGGATTCAACTCGCGAACTCATGAGCCGAGTAGAGTCCGAGTTGCTAATCCAGTTTCGAGCCAGAAACTAATTTGAAATTAACTCGCGAGCAACTCGAGTCGAGGCGAGTCGACTCGTGACTCATAATATAGTACATAGTGAGCCAATCTAATTTAATTCTAACAAAAGAAATATTACATATTTATCAAAAATAATAACAATTAAAGATAATACACAATGACAATGTCCAATACATAATTAAAAATTACGAAAATACTAAAATAGTACATAATTAAAAATTACCAAACAGATAGTCTAACAAAACAATATAGAGTCTAATAATTAACAAAACAAAAGAAATAGTACATAATTTATCAAATTATCAAATATTGTGGGAAACAGATATAAGGTTTGGAGATGTAAAAATTAGGAATATATGGATTAGGGTTTGGTGTGAGTCTAACTGAGTTGATTCCGAACCGAGTTGGGGACAACTTGGATTCGACTCATAAATCAACCGAGTCAGTCAAATCGAGTCAGTTTTGACTCGAGTCAATTTTAACTCGAGTTATTAGCGAGTTGAATCCGAATTAATTCTGAACTGAGTTACGAGTAGAGAGTTTTTTGTGCACCCCTACCATCTACTATATAGCATCATAGCTACAAGAGCTCCAAAAGAAACAATGGTAGAAGTCGGAAAAGATTGTGAAGATTATTTTCTAATCAATTAGAAGATAATTAATAGGAATTTATGACTAAGCAGATTAAAAAAATTAGCATAAAAAATAAAAGGAACTGAAAGGTATAATGAAAAAGACAATATAAATGATATGAAAAAAAAATTGCTCGTGCCGGCCGGGCTGGTAGCATTAGATCGATGGAGGAGTCGGGCTAGTAGCATTGGATTATGCCGTCGACGGAGTAGGTGGAGGTGCCTTACCGGCTCCATCAAGACCAGGCGGGATAATCGCCTTAGAGACTTCAATGACCAAAATGTTGTCTGGATTGGCTGCGACAACTCCAATATAGTTGGAATCCAACGGTGCGCCCGGAACAGCAGACCCGAAAACTTGTGTCTCGTCCAGTTGATTGGTGTATTTAAGGTAGCCCATTTGGCCTGTTGCTTGACCGGATGACTGGAAGAGGGTCGTGACGAGACCGTTCTTTTGCTTGAGAGCATCAAGCTTGAAGGGGTCGTAGTAGTCGAGGAGGACGTGGACGGAAAGAACTTCTTTTTGGAGGTTTGAAGGGAGAGATGTGATGGCGCTGGCGGCTTCATTGTTCAATGCCAGGACGGTGATTGTTTGCCGGCTGTTGATCTCATCGACCAACTTGGTGTCAGTTAGTAGCTTGGCAAATGTGCTATAATCGTCAGTGTCGGACTTGAGCATTTGAAGAATGTCGGAGGCACCGGCCGAGACGATTAGGAGAGAACAAAAGAGAGGGATCATTGATGTGTGCTCCATTGTGATGAAGATGAAACAATGGAGGGAATGAAGATGATTATTAATATTTGTTTGAAAATTTCTATATTTAGGTTAAATTTATGGATAATATGCCTTGTTGTTGTTGTTGTTGTAGTAGTTACAAAGCCGTTTGATTTCTTGTTTCATTAATTCTACATATGTTATTATGAGGCAATTAAGATTTTGATTTGTGTTTTTATTTTATCAGGATAGCTATTTATGGGAAAATGCTCGAACCAAGTAAATGTTGTACCTCCATCATTTATGCAAAAATGTTTCTTACAAATGCAAATACACAACTAGAGAATAATCTCATTAAGATCACATTTTTTATGGGATTATATATAGTATAATGCAAAAGAGAATTCATTAAGATTTTATAAGATCCATATATGAATTTATATTTTACAAAAAAATTAGGATTTAAATGAGAATTTATATCTATTATTGTAACGAACTATACTTTCTTGTTTTCTATTTGCAAGGTGAATAAGATTTTATAAGAACCATATATGAATTTTATAAGATCTTTATTGAATAGTAGAGCTATACATTCTTATGTGTTATATATTCTTTTGAGGAGTATACATGAAATTCCCCCAAAAAAATCACTTGAGAGTAGGTCCAATGGGCATCGGACCTACTCTGGTTCGATGGATTTAATCACCGTCGATTAGCTTTAAGATTCGTGCAGAACGCTTTAAATTTTGTACGTGTCTGTTTCAATTTTCGTGTGCACAAATCTTAAATTAGATCTGACGGTCATCATGCTCGTTGAACCTAAAAGTAGGTCCGATGGGCATCAGACCTGCTCCGTTCTCCAAAAAAATAATGGCTGATATTATTTTAAAAACATCTTTATTTTTTTTATTTTTTTAACACTTAAATTTATTTAATTATCTTTATATTCTGATGATCATTTCTTAATTATTCATCACTTAATCAATTGTATATTATCTCTAGTTAAATTATAAGATTTCTTTGATTTACCTTTGATTAAGAAAATAAAAGACATAATTATCTTTTCCTTTTACTTCTTTCTTAGAACATAATTACAAATCTTTATTTATGCGCCTTCTTTGTGATCTATTGTGGCTTTTGTCAATATTCTCTTACGTGTCTTGCAACTATTTCTTTTAATGTACTTAATATTCAATTCTATCTGAAATTGAATTTTTATTGTAACTACTATATATCTTTAGCATTACAACAATTATTCTAATTTCTCATATGATTTTTATTACATGTTAGACATTTATGAATTAGTCTAACTAAATTCAAGTAAAGCTTGGTCTTGGGGAAGGGTTTTGGAAAATAGGAAGGAGGTCTATTCGGGTTATATCCGCGTGGTCTGTACTGGTAGCCCGCCCGATTTCGGTTGAGTGAAGAGAGCAGACGGGTTCTGGAGAGAGGGAAGATTACCACCAAGTTGAGAGAGGAGAAGTGATTCGTGATTGAGCAGCATCGCCTGAAGATCGACGAAATTGAGATTCTCCTTGGCATTAGCTGCAGCAACCACTGAATTGAACTCAGAAACCAAGACCGTTGAGAATTTGAATCAACAAATCATCATCACTCACCGGAGATCCAATACACGCTAGTTCATCAGCGATTGCACGCATGCGCTGACAGAAATCGGAGCAACTAGAACCTCCCTTTGTGGTGTTCTGCAAGGAGCGGCGAAGCTCGGTCAGACGACCACGAGAAGAGGCGGAGAAGGTCTGTTGCAGCATTTTCCAAATCTGAGCGGAGGTGGTGCAAGAAACAGTCTGATTGAGGATTGTCTCTGATAAGGAAGATCGAATCCAGGTGAGTAACAGCTGGTCTTGCTTGTACCAGTGGTAATATGCCAGATTGCTTGATTGGACCCAGTCGACAGTGAGGTTCTTGGAAGGAGGTTCTTCAACAAGGTACTTGTACAGTCCATGGCCATGAAGCGCTGGTTCGAGCTGTCACTTCCATGCCAAGAAGTTGCCTCGAGTGAGCTTGGTGGAGATTGAGAGATTTAGGATCACAAGGTGATCAGTAGAGGGATGGATAGCGCTTAGAGTCGCTGTAGATGCAGAATTTGGGAGGGAGGGATTAATTGGGGAAGAAATTGAATCAGACACCATTGGAGCTCTGATACCATAAATCTGTAACAGATAGAGAGAAATTGATGAATGCAACAATTTTATTATTTCTTGATTAATTCTAATAGTACATGGTTTATCCCTATTTATAGTGAAAATGATTACAGCAGCTTATCTCTCTAATTAGAGTTATAACCTCCTAACAACCTTTCTAACAACCAATTACAAATGTAGTTACAGCTAACAACCTCTGCTAACTAACTTTCATTGAGTCATCTTGAGCTGCTGACTTGGCTGTTGGTAAAGCTACTGATTCGGTACAGTTCAGTATACTGTTATTAATATTATTCACGGAAAACTACAACATGGGACACGGAAAACTACTGTTATTAATATTAAATAAAAACTCCAACTTGTTCTTCCAAACCAGGCATTGCCATCCCCACCTTTCTTCCAGTAAAAGACCTTACTAACTAGTGATTGCCACTGCCACCGCCACTGCCATCCATTATGATATCCGGATTATAGTATAAGGTGTCGACAAATAGTAGTTCAGATTCATCATGATGGAATCCTGCAAGAGGCACTGACAAATTTTTATTTACTAATATTAGTAGGCATATGGGAATTCAGCATATTAAAAAATTGAGATAATCCTGGAGAATAATCAGTTTATATAATTGAAAATGAAGTACTTACCGCCATCATTAGTAAGTTGCACCGAGTCCCCAATCTCATGGAAAAGAGGGTTTTGCATCTCCACTATATGCTCACCATAAGCAGTTGAGATTGGCATACCAGCTATTATTAATAACAACAAAAGAAACTTAGCTCAGTCCAATAACATATAAAAGGGTTCAACAAAAGATGAACAAAATGCGGCACCTTCAATTATATCCTTCTCAGAAGGGTTTGGCCTTGATGATCCCCAACTGGCAACACAACGCTCAACTTTTGTACAGACAGACGAGTTTTTTTCCATCGGCTGAGGTATAATCATACAATTCTGAGTTAACAAAAGAAAATTTTAATTTGTTGGTATGCATCCCATTCAATATATTTTCTCTCTCCACATTCACATTCACATTCGCATGCTGAAAGCATAAACAAAAATATTACATTTATGTTGTTCTTAATTTTATATTCAAAATAAAATTGGTTTGAATTTGGATTAAAAATGTCTACTTCTTTATCCATTGAAACAAACCAAATATGTGAACTCAACTTGTAAAGAATACATTGAAATTATAAACCGAACAAGACACTTTGTAAATAATAAATGCCATTAAAATCGAAGATATAATCGGCCAGAAACAATTGTAAAATCTGGCAAATGAAATAAAGATATATATAATGAACGCATGCACCTGGCGAGGCTGACTACTGTTGTTCGAGACAATGCATTTAGCTTTAGCGTGATATTCACCGGCACACTGCGTCACATGCTCAACCATAGACTCCCACTCTTTTGCTAGATTCTGACTTAATACAAAGTATCTACAGAATATGAAAGAGAAAGAGATGAAAATGAGTATTACCATCCATGAAATCAGAAAGCAAAATTTATTAACAAACAAATACGAAAAAAGAATGATCACAATCTTAAATCCTGGTTGCGGCACCAGTATAATGCAGTAGGCAACAGATCGGAATCAGCATGTACCTTTCAGTACCACTACCAATATTAGTCAGGCCTGGAACAAATATGAATTAGTATAATTGATGCACCTTATTGTACCAATGCAATATAAGTACTTATAAGTGGTACTGGAATTGTAACATTACGTACTGGTATTGAATCTGTTCAGCTGCCAGAACTAGAACCAATCTGATGTGCAAGTGTAACATAAAAATTACAGGCAAGTATTCTAACATTGCGAAGTTCTGGTTCATTATTGAAATACCAATGGAGGAAGTCCTCCACAGTGTTGATGTTTTCCTTTTTCAGGAAAGAAGCCCGACTTTTTCCAATTTTCTTGATACATTGCACGCCGTCTTTCGGCTTTAGCAGGTCTGGTTTTTGAGATGCTGCAGAATAAATAGCATCAAATCAGAAAGTACCAAACATACAAGGATTTAATTTACCCTCCAGTATCAACATATACAAACTTAACACATGTAGTGGCACCAAAATCTTTATGTTCGTGATTTTTGGTCATCAAATGCAAATTGAACTTTACATGCTGGTACTGGTAAATCATGCTAGGAGCATAGACTAAGATACTCGGAACATCTCTTACTAGAACCATGCCAGTTACCAACGACACTATAATGAATAATGATCAATACACAATGAAAATCATTCTTTACCTTTCACGCGGCGGTCTTTTACCCGAAAAGGTTCGCTCACACCCTCTTGAACTCTTTCCCCATTCAAATAACCCTCTTCTCCATGAACCTCAACCATAACCCCTAGCCGAAATCCACTCTTTGTCCAGCTTGAATTATCATTAAAAACAATATTTTTAAAAGTACCAACCCCATTTTCAAGCTGAATAGTAAGACTACGACCGATCAAAATAGGCCCCTTTCCTTCCCTTTCGCTTAACTCGTTCTGAACAAACTCACTTCTGCTCCAATTTACTCCTTTGTTTTTCCATAATTCGGCATCAAGCGCAGTGATTGTAGCTTTGGCAGAAGAGAGAAAGTTGTCAGGAGATATGATAGACTGAGTGTGCATGTCGTATATTGCAACTTTTATGGGGTCTCCATTCTCGTCTTTCACTAGGTCGGTTGTGAAGGTGGGGTTTTTGACCTTGTTCATGAACTGCAACTGGTACTGAGCTGGGATGTTTGGATCTGGCAGCAGCCTTTAAGAGAAGTTTGAAATCCATAATTACTTACAGGAGCCAGAAACAAAAAAAAAAAAAAAGCTTGAATGTTGTGGTAATTTTTACAGTCATCATTTGAAAACCGATAACCTACTTCCTCCAAAGTTGGAATAAAAATGGTGAATAAGTAATTTTCACAAAATTAGAGTTGACGATGAGGGTATGTTGATTGAATAATATCGTTGACTGCCATAAATGAGGATCAACAAACTCCTGATAAGCCTATTTGGTGTTTCTTATAAAATTGGGTGTTGAGATAAAAAGAGTAAATAATAGCTCACCTTGGTGCAAGTACTCATGTCACAGACATGTTTTTAAGGCGAGATTGTTTTAGCTCAGCTGGTATTTCAAATGTGAAGTGAGTTATAGAAGAGTGCTGGTACAGCAAGGTGCATGTACACAGTTTCATAGGATAGATTTCTATGTGTGTAGATTAGTAGTAGTTTTCTGATTATTTTTATGTAATATTTCGGGGCCGTTGTACAACAACAACAATCCAGCCTTTAGTCCCAAAGGACTAAACAAGTTGGGACCGTTGTAAATACTTTTTTTAATCAATCAAAAATGTGTGATGGCTAGGGCTGCAAACGAACCGAACCGAATTGAACTTACCTTCAGTTTGAGTTTGGTTTGAATTGATTTCAAACTAAATTTGGTTTGAATTAATTTCGAACGAACTCAATTTCGAATTGAATTTTTTACGAACTCAATTTCAAACTTTACGAACTTTCTTACGACTTACGAGTTATGACTTATGGCTGGGCCATAGTTTGAAATTACAGCACTTCAATAAAAACTCAGGCCTTTTGAATTCTAATTACACAGTACACCAAAGTTTATATCAAAGTTCATTACAAATATCAAAATTTATATCAACAATAAAGTTTGTACAATCAATCAAATTCAGTATAATCACATAATCCAAAGTTTTTCAAATAGCCAACAAGAGCAACTTCATCAAAATTTTCAAATATCCAAAGTATTCAAATACAATTTAAATATCAATAGAAGTACAGAACAATCACCAAAGTCTTATAATTATTACAAACCCAAATATTATCCTAGAAAACATTAAAGTTTATTATCAGCGGAAATTAATGGTTCAAGTTTGAGTTAATTTCGAACTAAGTTTGGTTTGCGAACCTATTTCGAACGAACTAGGTCCAGTTTAAGTTTGATTTGAATAAATTTCAAACTAAGTTTGGTTTGAATTAATTTCAAACTAAGTTTGGTTTGAATTAATTTCAAACTAAGTTTGGTTTGAATTAATTTCAAACTAAGTTTGGTTTGAATTAATTTCGAACGAACTCAATTTCGAATCGAATTTTTTACGAACTTTTTCGAATCAAACTCGAATCGAATTACGAACTACGAATTTTTTGTAAAGCCCTAGTGATGGCAATTGCCACCTCACCCTAAAAAAAAAAAAAAAAAAAAGCTCACCTTGGAGTTAAATTGTGGTTAGACATTTTACCAAGCTCTTCCCTAACCTGGATCTCTTCTCTAACCTGTTAAATTAAAATAAAATTGGCATTACATAAACATCAGAGAGTCAATGAGAGACGTGCATGAGAATAACGGTCTATGGACAGTACTGATACAAACAAATAAGCAAATAAGCCTAATAAATTTGCCCGGCCCCAATATACCAAAAATTGTGCAATCAAATTTAAGCTTAAGCAAACATAGAGTAAAATAACTCTTCACGTTCAATTAACGACCAGTACTAAAAGCAAAGGATAAACAACAATAAAACAATTCCAAAGAACACAGAAAAAGTAATTAAACAATGGTCAGACTAGCACAAGTGGCATATGGTGGCATTGCCACCGATTTCATTCACATGAAACCATTTGACCAAAACCCAGTACCAAACCACTGATACAAGGCCTGGAAATAAGCAAAATACAACTAAATTTGAACAGCCAAGTTTTTAACAACAAAATGGGAATGGTTTTTGCAATTATAAGAAAGGGAATCCTTACAATTCTCCGAATCATCTCTTCAGTATGCCTTTGAAAAGGGGGATTCCTAGTAAACAACAGATAAAGTTAAAAAAGTTATTACAAGGAAAAGGACTGTAAGTAATTGAAGTATTAAGAGAGAGAGAGATTAAGAGAGGAGAAGAGAAGAGTGCAACTGACATAAGGATATTGGTCTGGTCTCCGGGGAGAGGAGGTGAGATACGAACGGCGCGGCTTCTGTAACCAGAGGCGAGCTGACCTTTGGCCATCTCTACTTCTCTCTCTGTCTATATCTATCTCGGATTTATGACAACTGAAGAAGGTGAATAAGAAAGAGGGTTGGGTTGGGGGCAAATATATGGGAGAACCAGAGAGTTCAGAACGTTCTGCTGTTCTGCACGAATAACGTTATCTCCTGCGGTAGGCACCGGACACGTCGGTCACGCAAGTTTTCGGAAATAAATCTGCTGTTATTCACTAGTAATAACAGCAACCTGTTATTCCGATCTCAACCATTCAATTTTTCTATGCACGGATCTCCGACGTAGAAACTTTTTATGCGCGAATGTCAAATAATGTGATCGGAATAACAGATTCCTGTTATTCCCAAGGGATAACAGCAGATTTATTTCCCAGATTTTGAGGATAGAACAGAAGACCCCACAGTAGAGGAGAATTCTCATCCTCTGAGATATCTCATATTTCGCGTAACTTTTGGGACATTTCAACCGTTCAAATATGCTCTGCACGAATCTCAAAGCTTATAATAACTGCCCCTGCGCTGTCCCCGAATAGGAACCGGACACGTCGGTCACGCAAAATATGAGATATCTCAGAGGATTCGCACTCAGTAGAGGAAGACATGTGCACTCAGTAGACGAAGACATGTGCACTCAGTAGAGGAAGACATGTGCATCCGGATAACGTTATTCGTGCAGAACAGCAGAACCGCAGGAGATCCTGACCGTCGTATCAGAATTCGAAGTAGATAGCAGATCGAACGGTCCGGATCTCAAATCAAAATTTGACTATGGTCAAATCAATTTCCCTAGATGCCACAATGAGTTGGCTGACAAATTGGCAAAGCTGGGTAGAATAGAAAAATGAAATTATGTGGGCTTTACTTATCCTGTTTTTACTGATGTAATATTTTGAGAGTGTAACTCTTGCTTTGTCATGAAATGGAAATTGCCTACGGGCGTGTTTGGAAGCAAAAAAAAAAAAAAAAGTCACGTCATGTGTAACTTACCAAGAGGACAAATATCCTCCCCGGTACCGTAAAAGATCTAACCAATATTATTGGGCTTTGAGATTCGTGCCAAGTTAAAAAGAACGGTCCAGATCAAGTAAATGTAAAAGATATATTACGGTACCGGGGTGATGTGAATTCCTTACCTACAAAGAAAAAAAAAAATCTCATATTGGTTAGATCTTTAGTAAGAGGGTAAAATTAATATATGTTATGTAACTTTTTTAATCTCGTAAAATTACAATATAGCAACATTTATTTTTGTTTTTTTCCCTTCCCTCCTGCTGTTTACTTCTTCTTTTTTTCTCTTTTACCTTGTGTGAACCAAATATAAGATAAGCGTAAAATTTTACTTATAACCATTATAGTAAATGAAATTTATGTAAGTTTAAATTTTTAATTTTAAAAAAAAAAAAGTTTGCAAAGGCTGTGAAATCGTAAACGAAACTCGAACTCTTAACCTTTGAATATCTGACAGTTCTAACACTTTTTTTTAGCCAACTGCACTACCGTCCATTCTCTATATATAATTTATATTCACTTACAAATATTAAAGAAATAACTTGACTCCAAAGGTTTGATAAATAAAAACTCAGAAACAACAAACAATATTGTCATTAATGTTTATAAAAGGTGAAATCAGGACTACTAAATATCACGCATATTTTTTTGGGATCCAATCCTCTATCTGTCAAGAGGAGATCTGAGCCGTTCATTATATAAATCTCAGCCACTCATCAAAACAGATCTCAATCTCAGCCTTTAATTAAAATAGTTTGATTTTATGCATCTATTTCATGTTGTCAAGCGTGTAGAAATCTAAATTTAGTTAGAAACGTATCCGCCACATGAAGAGCCACATAAAAATTGCTTCATTTGAGACTTCTCTTTTTCTGTGCGTCTTGATTTCTTCCCAGCGTACTCTTTTTTTTTTCTTGCCCAACGCAGAATACGCCTCTTCTCTCTGAGCGGGCGACGACTTAGAGCGCACCCTGCTACCTAGGCCGCTCCTCTCCCTCTAGATGCTTCTTTCTCTCTCCCCCCAGTTCTCTATCCTACCCCCTCTCTCTCTCTCTCTGAGTTTTCTCCTTGCTACTCTCTTTTTCCTCCACTGCTATACTCTCCCTCTCACAAAACTGATTTGGATTGATTTCCCTCTTCCTTGTTTCTGGGTGTTGATTGCTCGACCTTCTCAACCCGATTTGGGGTTGTGCTTGGAGTTCCTTATGAATAGCACATGCACAAACATCGAGGCAGGTCGAGAAGCAAGGTTCGAGAAGGCGTAAGCCACGACCTTGGTACACACGGATTCCAAATCTTTGGTACATCTTCTCTCTTCCACAGGTTATTCTCCTTTGATCTCTCTTTCATAGCATTTGCACTTTTCTAAATAAAACAGAAAAAAACTATACTATTTTCATTAATAAATATAGAAAATATAATAAATGAAATATCAGGGATCAAAGTGTGATTGCTACATATTTGCAATTAACACAAAAGTTGTTCTGGAAGAGCTATCCGTAATTTTTTGCACATTGAAATTGTAAGGTTATATTGTTTGTTAACTGACAAGTTTTTTCAGACAGAGTCAGCAGCCAAACGAGCAATAACTCTTGATGGGTCTGACATGTACGTAACATCTTTTTTTTTCTTTTTGGTTCATCAAGAAATGCAATTTGAATGATATCAGGGGTTTAGGGTTTAGGGTTTAGGGTTTAGGGGAGGATTTTTTTCTCACTGCGCTTTACGATTTAATTGGGGTTGTAGCTCATGTAAGTTTGAATGATATTGATCCGAACTTTCTCAAATAGTGTACTGTATTCTGAGAAAGAGGTGTAATTAAGTTTTCATAACTGCAGATTCAATTAATAACGATTGAACACAGAGTTCTGGAGTTTGGATGGACGGCTCAAAAGGTATTCTACTTGTTGAATTTCTTCAGTTTTGGTTATATAAATAATTGTTGGTTATCTCTGGTAGTGATTGATGTACCAGAATATCTAATTATTGAAGAAGCAAATAAGTTGATTATTCAGCTCAAGATCACAAAAAGAACAAAAAAAGAAGTTCCATATGCACTATAATTATTCCAATTGTACCATGCACCAGTTCATTTTGCTTTGGACATCCATTTGTATCATGTACCAGTTCATGATCCATTTACCTTAGATGAAAGGGTTAAGTAAATCAAGCAGGCATTAGTTGTGATGGTTAAACAAATTAAGCAAGTACCACTATACCAATTTCTATTAAATACTGGTGCAACCACTGTACAAGTACCAATTTCTGACAACCACTGGTACAGCTACTGTACAGTACCCTTAAAATCTACCATTTTAAGGTTCTTTTCATGGTGCTTGAATTTTATTAAGTTTTAGTAGAGATACCCAGTGGAGATAGCCGAGAAACCCTCATTCATTGCTCCACCACTTATTCCCTAGCAAAGCTGGAGTTGTTCCTGTAAATTATTTCATTGTTTAATTTTTACTGTGAAGTTTGTGTGATTGACATTGATAGATTTAATCTCAAATTTGGGGTCAATTATAGGCATGGCCGGATCCAATGAACTTGCTATCAGAGAAATCTCGGATATGTGGATTTTGTGGAGAGCCTCTACAGTTTCTTCTTCAGGTAATTTGGAGTTAATATCATCTAAAACTTTGAACTTTTGATCCTGTGGTATTTGTTCCATTTAAAGTTGAAATCTTTTCTCTTTTATAAATTTAGATTAATGAAAACCACCACAGAATTGAAAATTATAGTATCTCCTAATATATTTAATTGGCCTTGAGCATATTTTGAAATCGACCTTTGCTTTATTTATTATTTTTGTTATGATTTTTGGAGATAGGTTTATACTTCTATGGCAATGAATCGACATTTCGTCGAACACTGTCTGTATTCATGTTGCCTTCAATGACATGTCTTCTTAGAGATCAACATGAACAGTGGAGATTGTAGGGCGTAGAAAGTTGCACAGCGGTGGAAGGTGTGTGCTCATGTTAAATGTCTCATGGTTCGTTGCTCTCTGTTTTCTTAAGACATGGAGAGAACATCGAACTTGAGACATCTATTTCTTTCTACTATTCCTTCTGGTTCACCCTCGACAGACCTATTGTTCATGATCAGTCTATCGAGAGAGTTTATTGATTGTGGGGACGTTTAACTCCCAGCGACGCAAGCCCCCGCTGTTAATTACATCAGATGACCTTTCCAAGCCATACTGAACACCTCGTCCATTCCGGAATTTGTGCCTATTTTATGAGAATTGAATAAAGGGGCTAAAAGGGGGACTCATATATTGACTTTAGATTTGATTTGGTTGGTTTTATATGTTTGGACATGTGTGTGTATATGTGATTTTATATTAAAAGTAGTGTTTAGTATATTTTGAAATAGGAATGTGAATATTTGAGGAGTGCATGTACATTATTATTCACATTTGATTCATGACATGTTTATTTACATTTTTGTTAATAAATAAAATAATTTAAATTTAAAGAAAGAGTATTTTGGTCATTTCAGGGTTTGGCTGATGTTTGGGCATGTTCAATTTTGATTTAGAAACGTGAAGAATTCAATTTGGGTTCATTTGGAGGTGGTTTGAGTCGATTTGGACTTGAGATGAAAAAATTATGCTTGAAAAGGGCTGAGAAGGACCTATTTGTAAATATTTATTTTTCTGTCAGGATCTTATTTACAAAGCTAAAAGGGTATGAATTTAAGATTTGGATTTTAGATGGGGTTTTGTGTAAAATTGGGCTTTCAGGGGTTGTTTTGGAGAGTTTTTAGAATTTCAGGGACCTGGATGTAAATGTACAAGGGCTTCGCTATAGGTATTAAAAAGTCAGAGGGACTTTGGTGAAAAGAGCTTTGATTGAGAAATTTTATTTATTAACTGGGCTTTGAGATTTGAATTTTTGGGCTTTTAGATATGTGCTTTTGGGCTCTTAGATATGTGCTTTTGGCTCTGAGATTTGTGTGAGTATTTGATTTTAGAATTGGACTTTTTTCATTTGTTTTTCAATACTAAACTTCAAAAATTCATATTAAATTGAATAAAAATCCAAATAACGTGAAATTTATGTCTATTTTGTGTATTTTGAGGTCCTTTACATGATTATGATATTTTTTCTTTGATTTGGATTTTGAGTCTATCTGTACTGTTCATTTTACCAGCAGATGCTTTTTATCATTAAAATGCTGATTTTTCTGTTTTTAAAACTGAACTTCAAAAATCCATATTAAATCGAAATAAAATCGAAATAATATGAAATTTGTGTCAATTTTGTGTATTTCGAAGTCCTCTATCTGACTGTGTAATTTGTTTTTCATTTTGAGTTTCACTGTGCTTTGTGCAGTTCAGTTTGTTGACAGAGGACAATTCTGGCCGGTTGAGGTGTACCACTGTGCCAGCAGCCTCTAAACCTTGCTTGGCTGCTGGACTTGAGTTTGGTATGGTACCAAAGACTCGTACAGAGGTATCAATACATGTTGCACTGACTGGTTGAGGAAAGAACCCTTTTCATTGGCTTGGAGGTTACTGTTTTGTACCAGTAAAGAGAAAAGGAGAAGATCGAAGCTCCAAAAAAAATCATCTTTCAATGTTTTTAATTCATCAAAAATGTCAGAACTTGGGATTTTACAGGGAGACCCCTAGTTTTATCAAAATTTGCATGTTATGTGCTCTTTTCATTTGATTATAGGGCAAATCATTAAGATGTCATAGGAAAAGAATACAAATGTCGCGGTGCAGCTGTAGCTGCTGACTATTTGCATCTAAATCCTCTATCTTTCACCATATTCATGTATATGAATTTAATCCTTCACAATGTGTAATCTAGCACACATGGAAGATCAACTTTTTATACATGAATCATGGGCCCTTGGATCATTTAAGAAGGATTGAGAGGAAGCTAGCTAGCTTGACCTTTTCAACCCCTTGTGTGTATTTTTTTATTGTCACTTTTAACTTCTTCTTAATTCTTCATTAAAATAATCAAGTAGCTCCAATATGAGAGGAAGCTAGCTAACTCAACTCTCATATTTTTACTACCTAATTACTTTAAAAGAATTAAGAAGAGTTGATTTAAAAACACCAAAAAGATCAAAGAAAGAAATGTCAAAGGCTTGCAATTTTATATTTTTTTTGTTATATGCTAAAATATAAATAAATCGCAATAAGCAAGAATAAAAATTAACAGATATCTTAAAAAAAGGAAATGTATTATACATATTTATTTATTTTTTTTATATTTTTATGTTTTTATTAAAGGCAGTAAAGGAAACTATTATTTTTTTTTATTGATCATTAGGCTAATGTATAAGCTTTAGCCTTCACATTTTCATCAATTCAGAAGCTCCAAATAAAGAAAGCAAATCAAAGAAAGAAAAATAAAGGAAAGGTCAAAACAGTAAAAGAAAGAAAAGAATTTCGATTTTCAAAGAAGAACTTCATTCCAACATAAACTATGTACATAATATCATCCTCTCAAGGCTTACATCTCTGAATCTCCTATTACCTATAAAATTTCTTGCTTTTGAAGAAGAAGAACTAAGCTTTTCTTTTTAGCTAACTATCTATTTTTGGGTGGTTTTCGGTCTTATGTATTGTCCCCCTTTTCCTTCAACAGGTGGCATGGTATATAGGCATAGAGGCATAGGAGCCCTAGGGTTTGTATAGGTGTGCTGGCATTGATATCATCCATCCATTTTTTTTCTTTTTTAATCGGGTGGTTGAGGCTTGAAGCGCAGGAGAGGCAGAGGCGCCAGCTGCTTCAATTGGCAGATTCCTTTTTTTTGTCTCTGTTGCCGAATCCCTCTATTCCAATCAAATATGTAATAGCTTGGCCCATGTCAGCCTGATCCATTTAATCAAATGAGTTTGGGCTTTTGATTTCCTCATTCAACTCATATGGCCGAATCCCATTTAATTTGTTTCACTTTTTGTCCGAATCAAGATGTATAGCCCAAATCATTCAAAGCCGTGAGTATATTTTCCAAATCTCATAATTTGAGTATGCTTATTCTCTCCATTCATTCCTAAAAATGGCATCCTTCATTTTTTTATTTATTTTATCATCTTTATCATTTTCATTTGTTTATTATCATTATATTTTTTTATATATTTTTTTTATTTCTGAATCCCGACTTTTTAGGGTCAAACAGAGATATAAACAAGGAACCCCTTTTAGAAGGTTTCTTTTCGCTTTAGTTAGTTCCTCAATTTATGGAAAATTTTCATGCTTGCCCCTAAAATTTTTAAAATTTGGTCTATACTGCTGCAGAGTTAAAGAATTACCTCATA
Source organism: Carex parvula (assembly GCA_025461045.1). Taxonomy (NCBI): domain Eukaryota; kingdom Viridiplantae; phylum Streptophyta; class Magnoliopsida; order Poales; family Cyperaceae; genus Carex; species Carex parvula. Next base: position 401,384 of record JAJGRW010000568.1, read on the forward strand.
ACCTGATATATCTCCCCATAAAAATGTAAGAAGGGAAGTAGTATGGCTTTACTCAAAGAGTGAAAATGAGATAGCAGCCTAGCTTGGTTAATTTAAGTATCCTTGAAATCAAATAGAATTGGGAGTTCACGTGAAAGAAGCAGGGTATTATATTTGCTGATGGTTTGTAGGGAGCATATAAAGGTGTTTTACTACTACTTTTTTTTTTGTATTTTGTGGGTTTGCATGCAAAAATTTTGACTTGTTTTATATTTCATTTCCGTGATTAGTGCTCTAACATGTGAATTTATAGTGTGAATGTTTTCAGATGTCAATTCCCAAGATTAAATCCCTATTACTCAAGCGTAGCACCAAAATTTGACGACACTGACAGGCCTTTGAGTACTGGAGGTAACATGCTATATACTTCTTTTTTCCTTACTGGATGCTGTACCAGTCAGGCCTTTACTCATTGCTTCATTGGACTTTTTGACCCATTTTCTCTGGCAGAGCTCTCGACTAAGCATCCAAAGGTTAGATATGTAAACCTAAATTATAATTTACATTTTGTTTTCTGAGTAACTTGATGAACTGTCTACTAATTATGAGATAGTGCTCAGGTTAGCTACTTGGTTGTGAGAAAACTTGATGTCGCTTGAATAGTTAATTATTAGAAAAAAAAGACCACAATACCCCAAGTACCAAAATTGGAACCAATGCAATTATTTTGGTTTTATTTTTTATCTATGAATTGTTAGGTATCTCTTCTTTTGATAATTTGGATTCTCCTTCTTTTTTGTTACATCCTGTGTAATAGCAAATAGAAAGTTTAGAAGCACTACATAATTGCAAGTGTTGTGAATGTTTTTCTATCTGTTTTTATTGGCAAAATTTATGTATGTCTTTGTTATAGGAGTATAAAACTTGAACTGTGTGAACAACATTCTTAATAGTAAACATGCACTGTTAATTTGTGTTCCTTTTTATTTATGGCAATGACTTATTTTTTATTTATGGCAATGATGAAAGAGATTATTTAATCATGTAGCCTTTTTTGATTAATTGTATTGATCTGTAACAGATTCCTTAAGTGGAAATGATCTATGATAAAACTAACTGGTTCATGGAAACGAGCATAATTTTAAACTGAGTGGTACAAGAAGATCACAAGTACCTTTTTATGTAACTGTAATGCTCAAAATATTTTTTCTATACTTCAAGATTGAATGTAAGACTTTAAAATAATAATGTCGCAAAAATAAAGTACATAATGAATGAGGCAATGTTGAAACAACAAATTCCATATTTTGTATTGTTATACACAAGCACTACAAAACTTTCACATCATCTCTAATATATCAAATAATAAGGTGTTCAAATATCAAATATCTAAGTAGTAGTTTAAACTAACAATTATTTTACAAAATTACTGCAAAAACAACATAGAGTTCATTGGAGCAATGGAGTAATGAGACACAGGAGCGAAGGGGTCAGCTGTGTTATGCTGGTTCGCTTGTCTATACCGAGTGTTCGTGAGCCGCGGACAAGAGTGAAGACGGGTGTTCGTGGGCCGAGAATTCAGTCAAGAAGATGGAATTTCGTTGGTTTAAATGGAGCCCAGGTGCACTGACCTGCCTGTCAAAATTTTCTGATTTTTCATTTCATTTTATTTTTTCTTTTCTTTTCTATTATTTGGCTGCCTCGATGAAATGGATATTAAACTCATTAAAATTTTGATTTAAAATTATATTTATATTGAAGAATGTATTTGTACTTATTTTGAACTATTAATCAATTTTTGCTTATAAATATTAATTTAATGTGTTCTCTAATTACTAGCGGAGTATGTAAATAATTTTAAATTAATTAAATTATTTTGGTCAATAATCAAATGCCTTGATTCGTAAGTCATTCTTCATGCATTTAAGTAATTTGTTCGCAAGATATATATTTCATAAATGCTACATAAAATTTGTGCTTAATTGCATGATAATTTTTATCCATGTCATTAGTAATTTTGAAGGGGAGGAGGCAATTGATATTCTTATTAAAAATATGTTATATAATACTTGATTAATGTTATAGTAGAAAAAATTTGATAGTTAATTATCTCCACAAATTAATTGATGACAGTGAAGACAAATAATATATTATCAAGTAAGATTATCGTTTGTTCTCATTTTTTACTCATGAAGAAATCAAATAAATTAATCACATTTAAAAAAAGTATCTAAAGAAAGTGATCAAAATAATATTTCAATTTCCGTTACAACGCACGGACGACTAGTAGAATAAAATAACTTGTTACTGCGTTTCGGATAGGACGATGAATTACACGGTCAAAGTGTTACACGACATGGTGTATGTCATTTTTTTTTTGGTTGACACGGTCAAAGTGTTACACGACATGGTCGCGGATTCCAAGATAGATGGAGACAATGTTCGGCAAGGGTTCCTTAACAGTGAAGGATTAAATTTTTAATCCTAGCTAAGAGACTTGTTCGTTTGATGGTAATAAAAATTCGGGATATTTCATTTTTTTGTTTAAAACAAATAAACAATAAAAGGGAAATTGACGGGGAAAATTCTCTCTTCTACGCCTCGCCTGGAGGAAACGGAAATGGAATTACGGGAATGAACGGGCAAACTTCAGGCCCGGATGTACACTTATCTTTTTTCTTTTACTTTTATTTTTATTTTATGTCATGCATTTCAAACACCACTAAATAATACGAGTAGAACTCAAAAACCAAGTTTCTTTGTGAGCGGTCAAAAATCTATCAGATTGGATTCAAACAATGAATCCAAACCGTTAAAACCAATTTAGTTCACAAGTAATGCGTTTACATTTCAAAATTACAAATTTTCAATTAATTTAAGTATAAAATTAAGCGGTCAAAAAAATAATGAAAAATAATCGCATTAAAATTAACTTATAAACTAAAACCTAATTTGCTACACTGTGTTGATAAGACCTGCGCATTAAGACACGCAAATGCATAAATCAAACAACTTAAAATTCAAGTTGTCAGTTTTCAACACAGTTTGATAATTTAATTGACAGCCAAATTTGAAGGAAATGGAACCTCTAGAATTTAATATTCTACGGATTTAAATTAAAAAAAAAATTTCCAATGCGATATATGAATGAAAAAATCGGCATATGACTCATTGATAATTTAGGCCTATATAATTTTTAAAAGAATTATGATTCATCCATTAAGTAGTAAACATGAACATATGAGAAATCATTTCAAATTTTCATGTAATTAAAAATTCTAGGTATGATGCTTTGGTAATACGTAGAAAGATCATTAATGTGCGCTTCTAACTAGAAAGATTTTGAAGCAGTCTAAAGCAAAATAAAGCAGTCAATCTACCGATCTCTTTTTACAAAATATTCATCAAAAGAAATCCCAATTCAGTAACAAAATTTCAATCTAGTTCCATTATTACATCCAGTCATGTATACAAACTCGAAAATAATACCAAAAATACTAACTATATATAGCAAGAATGCAATCGTACCAATAAACTAAAGTTTACATGAAAATACAGGTATATATAATATAACAAATCTTATCTGTTCTATTCTATCTGTGGTGTGAATGAACTCACAAAAGAATATGTAGAATGGAAAAATGAACTCACAAATACTTGTATATACAAACAATCAGATATCATGGATTGTTCATGGTAGCCTGAATATGCTGTACACGTGCTCTAAGAGCATCCATGTCGAGTGGAAAAGTTAAGGGAGAAAAAGTAGGCTGTGAAACACTCACCTTCTCCTCCTTCTCCTCTTTCTTCTCTTTGCTTTTGTCAACTGGTGATAATTTGATTGGAGCCTCTTTTTCCTTTTTAGTTTTCTCCATAGGAGGTTCATCTTTTCTAACCCCCAATGGTTCGTCTTTGGTTGTTCGTGTTGGCCTCGAATCTCTGACACTGTTGCCAACTACTCTCCTGTTAAATTCTACCGGCTCCTGGTATGGTTCCTCTTTGGTTGTGCGTGTTGGCCTTGAATCTCTGACACTGTTGCCAACTACTCTCCTGTTAAATTCTACCGGCTCTAATTTATTTTCTTCCTCTTTGGTTGTTCGTGTTGGCCTTGAATCTCTGACACTGTTGCCAACTACTCTCCTGTTAAATTCTACCGGCTCCTGGTATGGTTCCTCTTTGGTTGTGCGTGTTGGCCTTGAATCTCTGACACTGCTGCCAACTCTTACAGGCTCCTGGTAATCTGATTTATTTTCATGCAAACCAAAGGAACCTTTTGAAACCCTAGATGAACTCGGCGGTTCCGAATTACCATAATCTGGTACCCTCAAAGAACTCGGTACCTTAACTTTAATTTTGGCGTGCTGCGCTACCTCTTCTTCCGTTTCTTCTTCTTCTTCTTCTTCATCAGAGTTCCTTCTATTTGTAGTAAAACGAAGCGCACTTCGCCGCGGAGCTTCTTTCCTTCTATCGTCAGATTCTCTACTGTTTGAATTATGTCGACTGTTGATCCTCTCTTCTTCAACCGACGAGTAAGCCATGGATTTCATGACACCATGTCGGTTTGAAGGTTTTGGTTCCTCTTCTAAGGGTTTTAAATTGTAAGGTGGTTGTGAGTATCCAGGTCTATTTCTACGGCCACCTATTATCATATTTTCAAAATCCAAGGACTGCTGGTTTCCAGAGGCATCATCGTCATCGTCAGAGCTGTTCTCTTTAGGAGTATACCGCAACGGTGCCTTTTCTGCTTTAGCCCTTGGTTCTTTTGTAATTCTGGGCTGTACCGTTTCACTGTGTTTTGTACGCATGCTTAGTGCTGATTTCTTTGTTCTCTCTTTAGCATGAGAGAGGGGAGATAGAGAAGTGCCGGCAAAAGATTCTTCTTCTACTACTATTTTCTCTTCCTCTACATCATCAGCAAGCACATCTGAGTCAAAATTTGGGCCGCTGTCGAATTTCGGGCCGCTGTCGAATTTCAGGCCACTGTCGAATTTCGGCCCAGAATCTTCATCAGCTTGAGAGTGAGGTCGGGTCCGCCCACTCAAAACAGAAAGAAGAGTTGAGTTATCATCATCAAATAAAGAACTGCTGCTAGGTGATTTCGGGCCTTTGTCGAACTTAGTACCTGAGCCCTTGTCTACTGGTGATCGAGGTGGGTCCCATTCACTAGTGTTTGAAGTATAGAGAAACGAAGAGTTATTCTTACGTGTAGAACCACTTTTAGGCAATTTAGAGCTGGAAAATTTGTCAGAGGACCAATCAGTAGCCCCTTTACTAGCAATAGAATCTTTCCATTCAAACCCAGAAAAGGATTCTTCCTCGTATACTGGCCTATCATATGTTTCAAACCTCGAATCATCAAAGGAATCAATTATTATATTAGAACTGACAGTCTCGGGCCCTTCGTCGTATGTGGGCCCTTGAAAGGCCTTACTTTCTTGACTACTGGTATTGGTGTTGTATCTGGTATTAGTACCAGAAAAATCATACTCTTCCTCCTTTTGCACCACACTTTTTTGCTTAGAGAAAGGACCTTCATTAGAGTACTCTGGAGACTTACGGGAAACTGGTCTCGGAGATACCTCGCATGACTCACCATAGCTGCTAGAAGAGCTGCTCGAATGAGGAGATGGTGGAGCAACAGGTGACCTGTCAGGGGTACGTTTGAAGGGGGCACCCACTTGGGGGCCTTTAGCATCCCATGATGTATTTGTGTTGAAACTCACCTCTTCCATGTCATGTTTTCGAGGTGAATCTCTCGAACTGTAAGATTTGCTTGAGACATTGGATTGTTCTCGCGAAAGACTACCGTGCCTTGCCATGGCAGCAGCAGCCTTGGCTGCCTTGCTGGCGATTTCTGCTGACTTGGCAGCTGCATCAGCAGCCTCTTCTATACTCGCGTAATATGCATTATGGTCTGGTAAATCTTTAGGACTCTTTTCAGCTTCTTCTTCACTCGCATACTGGCTCTCTACTCCAGGGAAAAATAAAAAATAAATAAGAAAATTCTTTATTAGGTGAATGAAAGCAAAATAGAAATAAGTAAAATTCAATTGTCATGTAAATTAAGGAATAATTAAGAAAATAATAGCACCTCTGATATTCTTACCTGAATATCTCGAGTTAGACTGAGTTCTGACAACATGTACAGGAGTAGCAAGAGGAGGAGGGGTCCCACTGGAGGACTTATTGAGTCTAGTCGGCTGATGATGTGTATAGTTTTGTGGTTGATTGGTTGTGACAGGTGGCGGTGTTTGTGTGGGGCCAGGTTGCACTGGTGCCACGTTCTCAAGATGTTTATAGTTTTGTGGTTGATAGGTCGTGACAGGTGGCGGCGTTTGGGTGGGGCCAGGTTGCACTGGTGCCACGTTCTCAGGATGTTTATAGTTTTGTGGTTGATTGGTTGTGACAGGTGGCGGCGTTTGGGTGGGGCCAGGTTGCACTGGTGCCACATTCGCATGATGTGTATAGTTTTGTTGTTGATAGGTTGTGACAGGTGGTGGCGTCTGGGTGGGGCCAGGTTGCACTGCTGCCGTTTCACTCACCTTTAGAAATTTCGAGCTCCCATCCTTTCATATTAAAAAAAAATAAAAATAGCCAGTCACGGTACTGGAAACATACTACATTGATACTTTATACAATATTATCTAGTTAGTTATTGGTCAACAGTTGATGATTATTCAAAACAAAATAATCAGGAATTATAAATAAATAAATAAATACAATTAGATAAGAATCAGCAGTGCAATGGAACTTACCAGTCGCACAAGTTGTGGAGCTTTTGTCTCTTCCTCAAATCCTTTTGCTTCCCACTTGACATTGTTTTCTTCAGCAATTGATTTTAGAACTTTGACTTTCATTTCTATGTTTGCCGAACTTGCCGATAGTTTGTCTATTATCTACATTTTCAAACCAAGTATTAAACATAAGATACTAGTCTCTGCTTACAGATGGGTCCGACCTAAGGGAGGACTGATACTGGAGCGCAACAATTTTATAATAAGTTTAGGGGGTAGTTTCTTTTAGTTGAAGTATACTGATTTTGTCTTTTGCTTTGGTAATATGCTTTGGTATCCTGTAGGTGCTGGTTTAATAAGCAATATTGTACTTTGTAATAGGTAGGTGTTTATTCTAAGACAAGACTGGTACCACTAGTACCAGTACTTGCCAAACAATGTAAGGTTTCGTTTTGTGAAATCGGTGGAGTAGTCCACTATTATCAAAAAAAAAAAAAAAAAAAAAACATAAGATACTAGATCAAAGACTGCTATTTGGGATTAATATAAAAAGAGATATCATACCAGTTGGGAAACACCGCTTCCCGGTCGAAGTTCAAGAGCAGCATTAATAAACTCTTTCCCATATTTTGCTTGAAATTGTTTTGCAACATCCGACAGTTCTGGTATATCTGCACATCTTGGTGCAGCAAACACTACAGTTGCTATCGCCTCTTTCAAATCAATTGGGCAGATCCTAAAAAGTACAAAAAAAAAAAAAATCTTTTACTAATTGCCAAGTATTATTAAAATAGAGGTTTTAAAGATTTTCTTAACTTTCAAGTTTTCATCTATAAGATTGTTCATTTGGAGTAACCAAAGGATAAAGATTTTGTGAGAAATTGCATAATTGTAACAGTAGGTACACAGTACAGTCCCAAATTAGAGAGTTCAATTCCTATTTTTATCAAAGAAAAAGCAGTGAAATTACCTATCTGTGGCTCAAATTACTAAAAAAATATATTTTTTTGGTTAATCTCAATATTTAGTGATATGATTTGTGAAATCGTATACGGTACAACTCAACAAAATCTATGATTTCTATATTAGGGAGAGTATCCTTTTAGAATAGAGAAACTGCATTTCTAGTTTATTAATATTTACTATTTACATGAAAAAAGAGAAATTATTTAAATTTTGACTCACTTTTGTGAATCGATGATGTGCAACCGTTGTATAATCAGCTCACAGTATACCTCCAGCAACTCATATGCTGATATTGTCTTCTCATCCCTTATCACATGGTCAACCTGAAGAGATGCCAAGTAAAGAAAAGGTTTTAAAAAAAAAAAATCATTGTGGCATTTCGTCAAACACCTTGTAAGCAATTTTGAGAAGTCAATTCAACAGACCCGAATTCTAGCAGTGCTTTCATCCCCGGATTGTAGAAGCTGAGCAACATCACGCCTGATTCTCTTCACTTCCACATCTCTCTTGTTTCTCATCAGCTTCATCCGAGCCATCGACAGTTTTATCGAGGTTTTGCTGAAATTATTTCCAAAAAAATCAATCAATCAATTGATAGGATGTAGCTCCAGCTCTAAAAAAACCTATATCTTATCAAGAATATACCATTTGTCGGATTTGAATCCTTTGGAGAGAAGCCCTTTCACCTTCGCCGTTTTGGAACCCATCTAGTAGCTCTCTTTCTATCAATTTTGAGATCCAGAATAAATTTCAAGCGTTTGTTTGCGTTTTGGTCGCCCTTCTTAGTTTCTCTCTCTCTCTCTCTCTCTCTCTCTCTGTACCCGTCTCTGTTGAAATTTGAGAGAGAGAGAGGCGAGGTATAGGAGGGAGAAAGAGAGAGAGAGAGAGAGAGAGAGCGCAGTGAAATTTCGCGGGGGGGACTACCAAGACGACTTTTGGTTTTCTTGTTATTCTAGACAGAATCCAATCCTCTGAGGTAACAGAATATTTTTGGTTGCATCACACCCGTCCACTCACAATCCGGGCTAATCCGGTCCGAGATAGAACGCACGGGACTGCTTTAATATTCGTGCAGATTCTGATTGTACATTCCAGATCCAAACAGAAATATTTTGTTACCTTAGGTGATATGAATTCATTCTAGAATCTGGACATTCAATGTAATAAATAGGCGTCCAATGGGCAACGGACCAAATTAGATCCAATGTCCGGTAGGAGCCGTACAATGTTCCTTGATATTCGTGAAGATTATGAAGCGCAAATTTTAACGCGAATCGAGCGGTTCGGACCGTTTTTGGTCCGATGCCCATCGGACGCCTTCCTGTTGTCCATTGGATTCATCTGACCATCTCCTTTTTATATTAAAAGAACGGTCTGTTCAGGTTATCAAGTCCCACTTGATTTAAATCGTACGGCCATTATCACAACTTTATCCATCCAGTGTTATATAAATGGAGATAGGAGCGATTCCTTGCCGTATTGAAAAATAGAAAAGTAAAAAACGAGTGAAGTTGTAAAATTAACGTGATCATCACGCAATCAATAAAGATTTTAACAGATCTGTTGTAACTTCATGCAGCGCACGAACCATATACAGCACTGTTTAGATTCTGTACTCCGTGCGCTGCACGAAGCCAAAACTGCTCTGTTAAAATCTTTACCCAAATTTATACATTTCTTTGATATTTCCTTGTCCCAAAAAAAGAAACAACGCGTTGTGTACTCTGTTCCTCTCCTTTTGGGGTGAATATAAAATAAAATGATGCTATTATTGAAGTGTATATAATATGTAGTCATAAATAACAATGTATTGAATTGAATTGGATTTAATGCAAATGAAAAATAGAAAAATAGAAAATAGAACGCAGTCAAGTCAACTGCTGCTCTGTTTTTTGTTTGGTTGGGTGAGAAGTCGTCTTCAATAATAAATTGATTAAATGATTAATATATTAAAATTTAGATGAGTGAATCCTCTCCATTACATTCGTAAAAGGAGATGATGTGAGTTGTAACTGAAAGAAGAAGAAAGGCTGATAGTTGTGTAGTTGGGTCTTCCTTGACTGTTAAAAAATACAAAAGAAATGAAGGCAGCCTAAGTTGGATTGAGTATTCTATCAGGTACCGCACCTAATACAATGAGCTTCTTAATTACTTGGTGATTAGGACTTAGGAGTCTTTGTCGGGTTCGGTTTAATCGATTTTAAATTGAATTGAGAAAGTTCGGATTGATTAACCTTCCAACCAAACTTAGTTTGGTTTGGTTTTGTTTGGTTTGCTCGCTTCGATTTGATTGACCTTCCAATAGAGTGATTGGATTCGAGCCTAGGGATTTTCATCAGGTCTGATTTAATTGGTTTTAAACCGAACCAAGAGAGTTCGGATTAAACGGTTCAGTTTTTTCGATTAAATGGATTGGTTCTGTTCAATTTTTAATGCCAATTTAATTGTTCGGATTGATTCGGTTTAGAAACTTTTAAAACCAGTTAGACTAAACCGACCGAAATTTTTAAACATGTCTCCCGTCTGAACCAAATATTTAAAAAAAAATCAAAAATATGACATAATGTTATATATTGCTTGATTCGATTTAAATTCGTGAGATCGAAAAAAACAAAAAATTTAAATTCATCTTAAAATTTTTTAAAAATTAACAAAAAAATGTTTATATTATTATGATCTTCTTATTTCGGTTCAACTGAACAAATCCGAATTTAATTTGATTTGCTCAGTTCAGTTTTAATTCGATTGAAAATGTTATTTTGATCCGTTCAGTTGTATTTTTAAAAATCAGATAAAACTATGGATTATAGTTTGCTTATTTTATTTCGATTTTAACCAAATCAGACCAATAAACACCCCTACGAATGACTGAATTCGAGCCTATTTTAATTGTATGAGTCTGCTTTAAGATTCGTGTAAGAATAAAACCAACAACTCAGATCTCATTCTTCATTCTACCCGGTGAGGTATTGCACTGGATTTGAGCTCGCTAAAATTGTGGTCCTGCATTGCACGTGTTGTGACGCCAATTGCAAATAAAAAGTACAATTGCGGAGTCAACATCATCACAAGTTGCAATTTTGATAATAAAAATTACAAATATTTCCATATTTCCATAAACAAGACAAAAAAAAAAGATGAAAAATAATTGGGCGCGTAAGCCCAGATCATGGATGGTGACATTAATTAATAAATTAGTTTGGGGACTAAAGTAAATACTCGGTTCTCACTCTAGTCTCTACTAATTGACCACTCAATTTGGGTCTAATGCGCATTGGACTCAAGGCGAGTTCGATAGATTTGATGACCATCCGATCTGCTTTAAGATTTATGCTCTCAACTTTCGCGTATGCTTTAAAATTCGTGCGCACGAATCTTAAAATAGATCGGATGGTCCCGAAACCCATCGGACTCAAGCAGCTCTCCCTAACACACATAGAGTATGTTTGGTTTGATTGAGAATAAGCTATTTTTTAGAACAAGCTATTCGGTGTTTGGTTAGGTTAAAATAACTAGAATAGGGAACTAAACTTGTTTGCCTTATTAGAACAAGTTATTCTCACAAAAAGTTAGAACAAACTTTCTAATAAGACAAATGTTAATTTTGCTATTCTAGCTATTCTAAGATTGCAATCAAACATACTCATATGCACGATTGTTTTGTTGAAGTGATGATTTATTATTATAAACAAGGTTATGTTATTAATATAGTATGTTAGCTTAGTGAAAGAAAAATTTACCAAGGCATAATAGACTCCCATTATGTATTATTAATTTCTTTAAAATACTATTAGTATTGTGTCCGTGCAGCGCACGCACGGTGTACGGAGAGATATTATAAGAGAACAAAAATAATTTCATATAAAATAACATATTTTTATAAAAAAATTAGACTAAATAACAAATAATATTTTTTAAATAACATCTACACGTAAATAATATTTCTTAAATGACATTATTTTTATCTTTTTGACACATTTTTACAAAAAAATCTAAAACAAAATGACATGACAAATGACCAATTAATTTAAAAATTTCTTAAATGATATTTAAAAAATAAAAAGAAATCAGGACCAATCAAAAAGATGATACAATTTGTATGTAGAGGGTACGTGTGGCGAGTACGTGTCTAAATAAATTTAGACTTCTACACGTAAAATATTTTACATAAAACATAATCATAATATTTGATCGGAGGGTTGATATTCAAACAAAAAATGTATCTTTTAATCTAAATCATTGGCGGATCAGAACATCTATGTGCTTAATATATATAAGAATGGAGATTTATATAGTTTAAGCAAAAGACATCTAATATATTGTAAAAAAAATTATTTGAATAATTAGGAAAAGTTAATAAATTATTAGCAAATAAAAAAACAAAGGGTTTTTCCTTAAGCCAACTCTTTTTCTCGACATGTATTTTTTGTTTATTTCATAATCGAATCATGAATAAAATAGTTTAATATAACAATAAAAAGCAAATAATCATATGCACCCTCACATTTAAATTTCAAATTTAAAATCACTGTTTTGGATAGTTCAGAATTTTCAGATCAAGTAATTTTCTACCTATCTTAAAAAATAGTAAAAAAAATTCCAAAAAATATTAAATTCAGTCTGCAAGTACATATTCATATGGGATCATGTTGAGCGGCTCGGATTGACCGTTAGGATTTTGAGAACGAAAATATTGATCTGTATTATGGACCAATCCGTACTATGCATAGTACCATAGACTCACTCTTTTTTTTATCTTTAGCATTTAAAAAAAAAAAATCTATAGCGCCAAATTGAGAAAAATTCAAAATATAGTACAAACTCATTTTGGGATTCTTTTTGTAACCCCAAATTGTGTTTTCTCTAAGAGAAATCAATGATGTGCTTCACTTATTGACATTCTTTTTGTAATTACTAATTGTTTTTTATGTAAAAATATTATATATTAACCATTAGTTAGCTTTAAATATTTATTTGCATGCACTATAATTAAACTATGTTACAATCTACACATACATAAATTCTAAGTAGATTTGGACTATACAAATTACAACCTCGTTATTTTATAAATTCAATATTCATGAATATCAGAGTTTAAACAGGCATAATTTTTTTATGAGAAAATCCAATTTGGTCTGTATAATTTAAATTCGGTCCAGATTGGATTTTCTCATAAAAAAATATAAAATGTGGACCGAATTAAAAAAATCCTTATACATATATAACATGTAGACCGAATTTAAATTATATAGATCAAATAGGAGGTTGTAATTTCATGAAGAGGAGGGTTCAAATGCCTTCATTTTTTATACTTCCATCATGCCTCCATTTTTTATTAACTCAAAATTTAAAAGTTAAAAGTCAAAATAAAACGTTAGATATGATCTACATCATTTTATCAGTGCACGTGTAAAAAATTATGACATTCCAACTTTATTTTGTTTGTCATCGAGAGCTTGTAAAAATGTATTGATGTAGATAATTTATGGACGTTGTTTTTCAACTTATTAATTCACATAAAAACAAAATCGAAATGTGTTAATTTTTTACGAGCATATAGTAAAAATAATATAGATCACATTTAACAGTTTTATGTTGAGGTTTATATTTTTAATTTTGAGTTATTAACGTTTTAAAAATGAAGGCATAGTGGAGGTATTTGAACTGTTTAATTTATAATTTAATCTACCAAAATTCTATTACAAATTCATAAGATAAACGCATTACCACAAAATTACGAGAATTTTTTCAATTTGATGTTATGAATTTAATTTTTTTTCATAATTCTGAAAAATAAAAAAATAAATCGTTTTTCGTAGGACTTTGTTTTTGCTACCCAAAATTTCGATCTGCCATTTTTAATTCATGCAGATAGTTCCTAGTAACAAATCATTCTCTAGTTCTTGATTAAATTAAAAGAATTTTTAATCAAGAATTTTACAACTATTTGCTAGTATAAATTTGCTCGTGCTCGCGCGTAATCCAATATTTTGGATTATGCTAATCACTTTGCAGCATAAATACCTTAAAAAAAATTATTAGTTGACTTTTTTTGTATTTATCTTGAGGAAGGAAATTTCCTCGCATCGACATGTGGAAATTTCCTTTTTCCTTGGCGCCCAAATTTCCAGGGGACATTATCCTATCTTATTTCATGTTTCTTTCTATTCTGACAACTAACTCATATTCATCACCTATATATATATATAGAGGCCCCAAGTTCATGACACTCTCATACCAAAAGAGAAAGGCAAAAGGAAAGAGAGAGAGAGAAAGGCAGACAAGAAGAAGAAGAAGAAGAAGAAGTGGCATTGCTCGTTACATGGCAAAGAGAGAGAAAGAGATGGAGAAGAAGCGCCTCATTAGTAATATAAGCAGTGGAGAAAGACTCGTTACGCATAAATGTCGACGCCTCCATTTGTGAGTTTATTTTGTTTTTCTTCTTTATATAGTTGATGTTCATTCTGTTTTCTGAGTTTGTCATGTACATATAGATATTATTTGTTCTCTGAAACCGATCAATTAGAAGTCTTAACATTTTTCTTACACATACTACATATTTTTTTTTTAATAAAGTGTAACACAAGTACTTTATAAATTTAAAATAAGTTTTAGTTGAAAAGTCAATAAATTGGATAAATTTGTGAGTTTTTTAAATTTCAAAGGGTGAATAGAATATTATTAATTTTAGAGGGAGGAATACATAATTTTGAGGTTTATGACTTTTGAGAGGTATACATGAAATTCCTCCTTTTTTTTGTTATTTAATTATATTGTTGGTGTTCATAGATATAAACATGTCAAAAACTGATGTCTTGATTTTCTTTCAATTTATGAAAATGCAATAACTGCCTTAATGATTTGCTAATAGGAGAGAGAATGATCATGTCTGGGAAGAAGAAACAAATGAATTTGAAGCAGAGGAGAGGAGAGGGAGGAAGGTGACAGTGACAATGACAGTGACAGTGAAGAGAACAAAATATATGATGTAAGGGTGCAAGGAGAGCGCTTGGTGGTGTCAGAGGAGATCAGAGATGCTCTCCTCAAAACAGCCGAGTTGTTGCCGTCGGGATGTGTTTGGTCTGTCAATGATGATTTTAACCCGGCCGGAATTACGTGAGGCTCTGATTCGAGTCTTTGTTACAAGCATGTAGAAGAAAAGTGATATTGTCATGTCATTGAATTCATGAGTTGCGGTACTTCATTCAATTCTCAGTCGTGTTCGATTTGTTTGATTCTTGTGTGAAGGTTTCAATGATCTTTGTCATATCTACTTTTGTATAAATGATTTGAGCATGTTGTGTTATAACACTTTTGTTCTATAATTTCCTGTAATGAAAATAGTATCACAGCAACACTTCGACAGGAAAAGGGAATGAATAGTTTCATGGTCTCTCTCTCTCTCTCTCTCTCTCTATGTTTCTCGAGTACGTGTTCACGAAATAATAAACAAATGAACAAATATAAAAAAATATACCGATTTTGTAGGGGAAAGGAAAAAAGACCCCAATTTACAGTCTAATATTGCCCCAGAAAAGGACTGAAAAGAGAAAGAGAGAAATAGAAAAGTTGCTCCTCCTCTTGCTATAAAAATTTCTCTCTACTTCCCGTTTCCTATTTTCCTTGCAACTGTTCTTTTCCCATTTCCTACTTTTCCTGGTGTCAGGGCCGATGCATTCGGAATTTTACGAGATGGCGAGGGCTTCTGTGCACGACTTGCGCTCCTGTCATTTCAAATTAAAAGTTATTGTTACTCCTACAACTGGCCTTAATATGGGCAATTTTCATCGGCTTGGTTCGGTTAAAACGAAATTATAAAATAGGCAAATCAAATTTTTATTTGGTTTTCAAAAATACAACCGAACCGACCGAAATAAACTTATCAACCGGATTAAAACCGAACCGGTTTGCTCAGTTGAACTGAAATAAAAATAAACATGTATTGTTAATTTTTTGAATTTTTTTTAAGATGGAGTTGAAAATTTTAAACTGAACCAAGCATTATACATTATATCGTACTTTTTTTGAATTTTTTTAAATGTTTGGTTCGGACAGGGAACAAGTTAAAAAATAATAATTCGGTTCAATCTAACCGGTTTTAAAAATTTCTCAACCGAACCGATCCATTTAACCAGAAAAACCGAACTGTTTAAACAGTACCCGATGAACACCCCTATTCCAGGACAAACTATAATAGATGAAATTAATTAGCAAATTATAACCTGATATCTGGGCTTGAAGCAAGCTTAACCTGGGGCTTCTTCAAGCCCGAAACCTTAGGTAAATCAGAATTCCATGTCATCAACATATCATGCTCTGACGAGCAGTAACTTGTACCGAGCTCCAACTCGTCAGAATCATCACTTCCACCAGTCTCCGACCTGGTTACGGTAATACTGACATCTGATGCATATCTCTGGTAGAAGGAATTTGGTAAAGGCGACATGAGTGTAAGTCCACTTTCATTTACTGACGAACTCAGGGAAGTGCAGTCGCTCGTGTTTATGTTTTCGTTGTTACTGTTTTCTATGATGGTTTTGTCTATCCATGAAGCAGAGTCGGTCTCTGAGGCTGTCTCGCTTGCATCAAGATTCGGTTTCTTTTGTGAAGTTAGAAGATTGCTCCGCACCTTCCACAGTAAAAAAGAACGGAAAAACAAGTTATGAATACAGGAATTAATTTACAATAAATAAATCGGTTCCAGCTTATTCAACATGCCATATTCTCGTAAAAAAAAAATTTTAAATTAAAACTCATGCATCTTTTTTTTACTTTTGATGTGCCTCTTTCCGCTCAAGGTCATTTTTTAAATATTTATTAGCCCTCATGTGAACAAAAAACTTTTCGTAAAAATAAGTATTTTTCATGCAGATGAAATTTCAAACATGGATATGAAAATTTCATTGAATTTGACATTTTTTTTACCTCAATATTTCCAACTTCTTCCATCGGTTGTCGAATAGTTGGATGAGCAGCAAGTGCTGCACAAGATTTTGTACGGTAAATTTCTGGGCTTCGCATTAGATCTCCCTCTCCGGCATCCTTCATTGCTAGCTGAGCCTTCAAATTAGCTAACTAAATTTTGTAAAACCAAAAGGGGAGGGAGGGGTGAGTAAATATCTGGTTATTAACAGGAACTCAGTACTTGAATCTAGTATCAGTCAAAAGTTACCGGTACGACCAATTAGAAGATTAAATATTTCTCTTAAATATTACATAAATTTTTTTTTTAATAAATGGTAAAATGGGTATTTGTAAATTAAAATGAGTTTAATAGAAAAGTCAATAAATTGTGTAAATTTGTGAGTATTTGAAATTTAGAAGGGTAAATATGATATTATGAATTTTACAGAGGGAAATACATAATTTCAAGGTTTTTGAGGGGTATACATGAAATTCCCCCAAAAACTAATTACGGGTCATTACGTAATCAATCACCACTAAAGATAATCAAATCCATTATCTTTTTCTTATTTCTGGTGCTTCTTTTTTTGGTTTTCCATTTTCCATGGAACTTTTCAATGAAAACTATGATAATCAGAACTTTAGATAAGAAATAATTAGATAATCAAACCTGTTCTTTGAGGTCTTTAACCTCAGTATTATCTTTGTTCATGCGGGCCGCACCGAGTTCCACTGTGGCAACCCGCTCTGCAAACTTGAGTGTGCCTAAAGTCTCACCTATCGCATCAAATTCAGAAGCAATGTGTACGAACATTAAGGTTTTTGCTTGACCTCCTGAAACAATATCAAAACATGAATTCATACTATTTAGTATTTATCTTTTATTCCAAGTTTTGATTTGTGATATAGTTGAGATATATATAATGACTGAACAAAATTAACAAAGTTTTGATTCTCTGATGTTTGACACTTCGACCCTTTTATACATTTATTACTCAACTTTGATTTTAACAAGTTCACCATTTATATCTAGCAACTAGCCATGAAAGTAACCAGAACAGCACATACAGTTTCTCTCATTTTTGCAGTTTTTAATCTATGCTGATGTTCAATTAACCCTCATTTGAGCAAAAAAACTGAAAACTAAGCTCAACTATCATCAACCAAACTCAATATCAGCATTAAATAACCAAAAAATTAGGTTTGAAAAAATCTTACCGAGAGAGTCTTGCAAGAGCTGAGTGAGCTTGCTGTTGCGGTAAGGCACGTGAGAGTTCTTCTGGGCAAGGGAGGCAATGACATCTCCTAAGGCAGAGAGAGATTTGTTGATGTGTGTTGCCTCCTTCAAGCACTCTCCCTTGGCCTCTGACTTGTTGACCCTTTCACTTCCTGCCAGGTCAACAAGGTGCATGCTCCCTCTCAGCACTGCCCCACTCGTCAGATCTCTTCCTTGCACATGCACTGTCAAGCAACTGCACACATGACCCACAATCTTTCATTTCAGTATGGCATCATTTGGGAAGTAATTTCAAACATAATATGTATAGAGTGAGGCTATGGTACTATGAAAATGTCCAGATGGTTGATCTGAACCGTATAATATGAGCTCTATATGAAAATGTACTTGAAAACTAACTTTTTAGAATATTTATAGGTAGAAAATCACTACTTTTTAATGATCTAGAATATTTAGATCTGTGATTTTCTAACTATCTGAAAAATAAAAATAAAAATTCTAAAAAATAGAAAATTTCATCTACAAGTACATTTTTACATAGAGATCATGTTGAATGGTTCAGATCAACTTTTTAGACTTCGAAACTAGAACTATTGATCCATAGTACGGGCCAATATGCGCTATGCATATACCATAGCCTCACTGAAATATATATTAAAAATTGTTATGACCTGTGAGAGCGGCTACTTCGGTCATTCATGGCAGTGGAGCCCACAGCTCGGTTTTTGTGACCAAGATTCATCAACTCTATAACATCAGATGTTGAATAGACTGGTACAATGCTTGCATCAGGTACGGCTAACCCTCCTTTCTGGGAGCTGCTTTTAATCTCCAATGTGTTGACTAGGTCAAGGATATTTCAACCAATAATCCAAAAAGAAATAGCAGCAATGCATATTTAGGGTATTTTATGTTCAATTTCTCCAAAAGAAAGCGACACACAGAGTGGATTGAACTTCTTAGAATTGAGGTAAGTCTTGCTTAAGAAAATAAAATAAAAATTATAAGAAACATAGGAAAAAGGATATCTCTTGTTGTTTCCGCCATTAATAGCTAGTAAATCGCGCACTTGCTCATTGTATATTTCGATCATTTGCACAGAAATCTCATATGCAAAAGTGTCCTTTCTTGTCTCTGACATGTAGAACAAGTCATTCAGTGCCCTATAGTTGACCCCTAGGGTCTCCTCCGTCAGCACTTTTGGCCCCGTCTGTACTAACATGATACACACTTTATTTAATACATTATGTGTAACAAATGAAAAGGTTGGTTCAAAATTGGGTATAACCCTGTTCAAAATTGGGCCAATCAGATTTTAATTTGGTATCTTTTGCTAATATGTAAGAAATACTCAGACAGAAATGATCTAACCATAGTATGAGTTTTCCCTGAGCCGGTTTGGCCATATGCAAAGATGCACACATTGTAGCCATCTAGAACAGATCGGATCAAAGGTTGCATATCTGAAAATACCTCCTCTGCACAAGTATATAAAGGTTCAGTAGTTACAACTGTTTTATTTGATTTTCAATATTATACCTAAAGTCATTTTCATTTGGTTTAAAAATAAAAATGGGCAATAGTTAATGTCAGATAAAATCCAAAACTATAGTGTAATCATTTTCTTGAAAATTACCTTGGGTAGCAGATGGACCAAATACTTTGTTGAATTTGAATGATTTGCGTCCCTCTTTACCATACTTTGAAGGGGTTAATATTGTAATTTGATCATCTTCAATAGTTGCAACAGGAGTTGGAATATTGCCTTTCAGTGGCCTGACACGGCAATACACCCTTATGTTTCCTGAAGAAAGCAAAAACCAAAAACAAGAAGAAAAAGTAAGTAAATAAGTATTTGGATCAGTATAAAGAAATATCCGATTCCCGAGATTTGCAAGTCTAAAATCGAGCCTTTGGCAATACCATTGCTGGTTAATATGTGCCAAAAATGACTAAATTTTACATTTTCCAGAATTATTTTATAGATAGATAGAAATTCACTACTTTTGAATGGTCTAGAATTTTTAGATCAAGTGATTTTCTACCTATCTAAAAAAATAATAAAACATAATTAAAAATGTAAAATTTGATCTACAAGTACATTTTCATATGATGTTGAACGGTTCAGATCAACTGTTTGAACATTGAAAATAGATATATTGATCCATAGTACGGAACAATATGCACTATGCATAGTACCATAGCATCACTCAAATTTAGACCTCAATACAACTGAACCAACTCACCTAATTCCTGATCAAAACAATGTAAAATACAATTTGGGGAGTTTGTGATATGAGGTTTTACCTTTAAGATCCTGCACTATATTATAGAGCTTTCTGTTTTCCTCTAAGACTTTATGATATCCAGAAGCAGCATGAGAAAGCTTTCCCAAATGTTTTCCTATATCAAATAATGAAATATATATAATTTTATTTTTTGTGTAATAAAAATTTAAACCAATAAAAAAATATAAGATCTCTCTCTCTCTCTCATACCAAGATTGATAAATTCGTCATGATATTGTAGCCTCATGTTCTCCATTCCAGATTTAACAAGTGCAAAGCATTTGTCTCAATTCCTACATGATAATAGATTTTAAAACTTCATCACTGCACATATTAACAATGAAGAGAAGAAATTAGAAGTAACTCCTAAATACTATTATTGCAAATACCTGAATTTTTCTCTCTTGTCGATCAAAATTTATTTTTTTTAGGGCTACTTGCTTCTCCTTTGACGCCTTATACCCGTTATTTGTTTCTTTGCAAATTTTCTCTACTTCCTCAATCTGTCAAGATTTATGAAAGCAACCGTAAGATGGTGATTATACAACCATAATAACTGAAAATAAAACCGTCACATTAAAAATTAGTTAGTACATAAGACGGTAAACACAAAGGTATTTTCCTTACAAACTAAAATTACAAAGAAAAAAAATGATTTAAGACTCTGAATCAAACAGGAATTGCCTACCAAAGTAAAGCTTGTTTAAAGTAACTCTACTGCTTTTTTACATAATATCACTTTCATATAGAAAAAAAAAATGAAAAAAGGGAATCTACCTTTGCTTCGTTACTACTGGCTGAGAAAGGAGCATTGCTTGGTTGAATAGAAGACTGGGATTCATCCATTGGTTTTTCCACCTTCATTAAAAAGGAACATTAATATCAGGGATGAAGTCAAGCTTTCAAGTTATGGGGATCAATCATAAAAAAAGTTCATGCTGAATATGGGGTCAATTTTAGTACTCATAGCAATTTCATGCTGAATATGGGGTCAATTGACCCCCATTCACTCCATATAGGGCCACCCCCTCATTAATTCTATCGCTTTCATTTAGAAAA
The DNA here is from genome assembly GCA_025461045.1 of Carex parvula. NCBI lineage: Eukaryota > Viridiplantae > Streptophyta > Magnoliopsida > Poales > Cyperaceae > Carex > Carex parvula. Next base: position 422,551 of record JAJGRW010000568.1, read on the forward strand.
AAAAAATGAAAAAACGGGATCACCTTTGCTTCGTTACTACTGGCTGATAATGGAGCATTGCTCGGTTGAACAGAGGTCTGGGGCTCATCCATTGTTTTTGCCACCTTCATTAAAAAAGGAACATAAATTATAGGCCTAAGCAATAAGGCATCAAGACGAAAGATATCAACAAAAGGAAAAAATTCAAAAGGATAAAAAAAAATCAAGTAATAGTAATACCATCTCATTTTGTGTTGGCATACGTTTTTCAAATTCTTCGACAACCTTGCTTATAATGGACCCCACTAGCTGCATTAAAAGAACTTGAATTCAATAAGAATAAACATTTATCTCGAAACAGAAATTTATCTAAATGAAAGAAAATGAAAAATGAAAAAAAAAAAAAAAAAATTTGACCTCTGGGACCTCCTCTGGCTTCTTGCCTGACAACATTGTGCTCACCAGCATATGCAATGAATGTGAGGCAGTCTAACAAATAAAGCAGTAAAATATATTGAAAATCAAAGTAAAACTGTTTACTGGTAGACTTATGAATTAGAAAATGTAACTTGGTCAGAAATGTTTCAATGTAACACAACTAATACTAAATAGTATGTACCATTTGAGAAGATTCAATGGAGACATCAAGGCTGAGATTCTGCTCAACAGAAAGGGCCTCTGACGACTGGGACCGAAAGAGGGAGTTCATAAAAGGTTCTGAATTCTTGCGCACAAAATACTTGGTTGAGGAAGAGGATGAACATGTAGAGGTGCCAGTGCCATTGTTTAATGAAGAAAAAGACGAATTTGACCTTGTCCAGTGAGATTTTCCTCTCCTCTCACTATGTGATTTTAATGCTAGTATGCAGTTAACTACTCGACCAGCTTTTCCTCCCTAAAAACAAAGAAGAAAGAGTTAGAAAAATTTTACCAAATAATTAAGATATTACTAGAGAGAGAGAGAGAGAGAGAACTGAAACCTTTTCAAGATCAGAGGCCTCAAAAGTGGGAAGATGCAAATCTTCAAGGGCGACAAGGAAATTTCTAAGATTTTCGAAATACTGATATGCACAGAGAGCAGCCCCATCAGGAGGAGGGGTAAAATCGGAAGGTGCTTCTACAACCTACAATGTGATACAAATAAATTATCATTTAATTGTTTTTGTATAACCTATCTATCCACTTTGTTTGTTCAGCATTAATCATCGTCAGAGTTATATTGCAGTAAATCTGTATTGCAAAGTTAGTACAGTTCGGTACCAGTTTATACCAGTACAGTTGAGAAGAAGAAAAGAACAAAACCTAAGTATACCTTGGGAATGGTGCCGGGATTGAGCTTGTTCAGAGCATTGCAGAGAATGATACCGTTACGCAACCCGAGACGAAACTCCTCTTCTGACGGCTCCTCAGGTAGGTCCCGCGCTGCCACTACCCCTACCATTCGTCTCAGCCAGGCCGCTGCCTCATACCTTCTAGAAGCTGTCATTTCATACATGCTTATTTTTGCAGTTTTATATGAAAATCTAAGTTGATCAATATTTGACTACTACTAATTAATCCTATTTTAAATATTGAAATCACATATCTACCCGACATTCTTCTTTCACACACAAGAATAGTAAACAGTTAAGAATGTCTATTTATATAATTTGACAATGCAGTTAGAACCAATTCTATCTCAAATTATTTCTGGTTTTCAAAATTGAAGTTTGCAACAACATCTGTTAGTCTTTTAAAACAGAATCCACTTTCAAAACATGTTCAATCTTACGATCTTCAAATGAGATATTCTTCGAATTTGTAATTCAAGGTTCAATTTGATAATAATTCGGAATTATAATAAAAAGGAGATTAAATAACGCATAGAGATAGATACCAGCTTCTTCTTCTCGCCTGGAGACCAAATCTCTGTCTAGAGATAACCTCATCCCATTTTGATTCAATACATCTTCTACCACAGATGCAACCGTCATAGGAAGCAACCCTTCCATCGCCATCTCTCGATCGATCAATAACCAAGGTTTCCTCCCCCCAATTTGAAATTGGAGATGGTGAAATTGGGAGGATTCGGTGGAAGGAAACCTGAATTCTACCAAATTGGAGGCAATTGAAAGGAGAGGAGATATAAGAGGTGGAGAGAGAGAGGTAACTCCAAGAAAGGAAAGGAGAGGAATTCGGTGAGATGTGAGTGAGAGAAAGTGAGTTGGTTTGTGTGGCGAGAGAGGTGGAGAAAAAGGAAAGGAAACGAAGAGAGAGCAACAACTAACGAACCTATTCTTGCTCTGGACCCCTTTTCGAATTTGTATCAACTAAAGTAACAGAATATTTCTGTTTAGATCCAGACCGTTCAATCGGAATCTGCACCAATATTAAAGTATCCCGTGCGTTCTACCTCGGGCCGGATTGGCCCGGATTTCGATCGGACGGTCGTGATCCAAAAAGAAATATTTTGTTACCTCAGAGGATATGGATTATTTTCTTTCTTTCGCTTTGGAGCTACAACGGTTTGTTTTATTTGAAACCTAGAAGAGGGAGGACGCTGAAACGGATCCTCTCAAGTAACTCAAATTTTGGGTTTAGATCTGACCAATCCAGACCAAGGTAAAAGCAGATCGGACGGTTCGGATTTAAACTTAAATTTGAGTTACTTTAGGGGATATGAGTTCGAGCATTTATGACGCTGATGCTCATATGCTGGATTTGGATACTATATCTGGGGTAAAAATTTACAAAGCAATTTTTACTTCATGTAGCGCACTAACCATATGCAACTCTGTTTTGTTTATGTATTATGTGCGCTGCATGAAGCCAAAACTGTTCTGTTAAAATCTTTATCTGTTGGAGGAAATTAGTTTTGAACTTCCAATAAATAAGAACCAAATGAAAGGACTTAATTGCATTTATGAGGCCCCCCCCCCCTCATCTGTTATATTTTTTATTTTTTAATACATTAATTTTAAATGTTCTATTTTTCAGTCATGTGTTGAAATTGCGAATTTTCATACAATAAACATTATTTTAATTACTAAATGAATGATTGATTCTCGAAATTTTATATAATTTTGAAAAAGAAAAACATGATTTATTGTTTGAGGTAGAAAACTTCCTATTAAAAAAAACACTAATTACTAATTAGGAAATTTTGCTATGAGGTGTGAAAGAAGAATAAAAGGAAAGTGAAGGGGCTGAATGCATAAAGGTAGGAGGTGCTTATTTTAGTGTGCAATGATGAGGTTGGTGGTTTCAATTAACAAGGTAGATTTTTATTGGGATCCAATAGATTTTTGAGCTGTTGTTTGGTCTCAAATTTTTTTATTTAGAATATTCGAATTGATATTGATCTCCAACCTAATTCATTCACAAATCTATCCACACCATAATTATTCAAATACTTATTACATGTGATGTGAATATTTTAAATTTAGGACCTAATATTATTATTATGAGTTTTTCTAAGAAAATTATTTGAAGAAAGATAATTTTTTTCCTTATAAAATACAAAATAATAGTATGTTGCGGAGCGTTATTTAGATGTAATTACAGTACAACTCATATTATTTAATATGAATGAATTAAATATACACGTGATGTAATAATGTTGTACAGCTATGGCTTCTTAGAATTGGACTTTCCTTTGTAAAATAAAATTCAAGAATCAAACAAATAATAAGTGTTCGACACGATAATTAAAGATAATCTTAAAACACTCTTAATAAAGGAAAAATGTCTAATTAATAGCATTGATTGTTCTTTACAATTTTGACTATCACAAAATAAAAAATGTGTATTGTTACAGAATCGTATTCATGACTATTGAAAATATTCGAAAAAAAAACAATTTATATGCTTAGATGAACTATTAAAGCTAAAATTGAAATGCATTTGCAATAATATTTAGGACTTGTTTGACTACACATGTTTATGGAAATTTCAATCTTACAAAAAGTAATTTTCTTATTTATGCTTGATAGAACGTTTTTAAATATTATTTATATTAGAGGCGGAGCCAAAGTATTAGAATGGGGTCAATTGACCCTTCTTTTTTTTCAAAATTTTTATTTGTAACTTATTTTCTATATAATTTATAGTAAAATGTTACAAGTAGTGTAAAATGACCTCCATTTGCAGGAAGAAAATTTTATATGATTGACAACCATTCAGATTTAACCCTCATAACTTGAAAGTCTGACTCCGCCACTGATTTAAATTGATTTAATATTATGTGAATAGACAAATGAAGTTCTTAAAATAGAGTGTGTTCAAAAGATGCAACAGCAAATTTGAAAATTTAGGCCTAACAATGATTCTTAGATTGGAAGTTATATCATTAGATTCAATGAAGTTTTTGTTAAGAGGAAACTTGGTAAGGGAGGAATTGAGAAGGCAATCCATCAATGTCAACCTGCCACGTGTCACAAAATTGGAAGGAAACAAAAAAAATGACCCCATATAAACTTACACAAATGCTCCCCTTTAATTTGCATCATATTAAAAAATTTAGTATATCATGACAACAATTTTTTTCCTCATTAATTAAACACCTTATTTAAAAAAAATATTATAAATTAGATCATGTGAATTAATTAACCCCAATCGGATTTCCACTAATTAAGTCCATACATCTAGCGATCGATGATAGTCAAATTTTAATTGAGACAGACACATTTTAATTGAAATGCTAAAAAATCACTTCATTTTTTTGCCTTTTTTTGAATTTTTGTTGTATTCAAATTTCATCTATTAATTTACTGATACCTCGCATATTTAGTCTATTTTAGGCCTGTTTTAGTACCAGATTCGTGCCATAATTCACCAGAATCATGTGCATTTCATCGATATATCTTTAGAATTTGGTACTGCTGAGTGTTTGTTTGTTTTCTGCAGGTTTGGAGCAAAACACACGAAGAAATGGCGATTCAGATGATGAGGTACGACCCTTACCAGGCTTGGTACGGGTCTCACCAGACTTAGCCATTTTTCAGCTCATCACGCCTGGTACGGCCAGGCCGTACCAATTTGGTACGGGCCGTACATAAAGGCGGCCTGACAGATTCAAATTTTGGCAGAGGCTATTTAAAGCGGGGAACTCTCCAATTTCGACATCAATTACATTCCAGATCTAATTGAGAGCACAGTAAGAGAGAGAAAGAGAGCTAAGGAGCTAGGAGCAAGAAGGAAGGAAGAGAAAGAGGCGAAAGTCGACGGATCTAGCTTCCTCCTCTCGATCCCTTCGATCCATGGCTATCTCTCTCCCTTTTATTGTATTTTTAGATCAGATCATGTGCTGTGAGTAGTCCTTTTTGTTTCTAGGGTTAGAGATTGATTCTTGATTTGTTTTGACTTTCTTTGACTTGTATCTTGTATGAACTCTTTAGTTTGATTGATTGTGATCTTCTTTGTTATCTTTTGCTTTGCTTGCTGTGATTGTTGTATGATGTGCCTCTAGGTTTAGATCGAACCTATCAAGGTCATGTGATCATCTCAATCTCTCATCCAAATCAAATGCTTAGGGTAGAATAGTTCGAATTGAAGCCGAGAGGTTGAATTCTCCTCTAATCGACAGATTAGAGGGTGCCTTAGACCTCCAATCAACCAGCTAGGGTAGATCTGTACCAACACACGAGAGTTGAGGTGTAGAAACCCTAAAAGGCGATCAATTGCATTCCAACCTAGATCTTGATCCAACAAACGATGGTTGAGGGTTAGGAACCTTAGGTATGGTCAATTGAACCTTTCTAAAGAGTTTAGTACAAGGTACCAACAAGGAAATGCATCAACTCGAACTGGTAAGTTCTGTTCTGGGAAGCCAGTACGGGTCTTACCAGGGTGGTACGGCCTTGCCTTACCAAGTGAGGTACGGCCTAGCCGTACCAACTTAGTACGGGCCGTACCACTAGAGGCAGATCAGAGATGAAATCTGAAACCCTGGAAACGCCTTTTATCAATAATCAAAACACAATTTACATTTCTTCTAGCATTTTATTACACTTGTTTGAATTGACCCTCTTAGGAACATAAATACCAAATCAAACCTTTTCACTTCTAGTTTTCAATCGAGTTTGATAGATTCTAACCTCGCAATTAACCGTCCCTGTGGATCGATACCCGATTATACTACTCGATAGGGGTTGTGCACTTGCATCCCCTACTCGTGGAGTGTAAACGCGGTTTTAAAAGGTGCGCCCTCAAGCGTACCGAAACTTGCGTTGCGTTCTGCGCATTGAACATTTACCATGTGACAATTTTTCTAGTTATCTCTTATAAAAGTTAATTATTCTTACTTTACTGTGTCAATTAAAATATAATTAAATTCTCTGGCCCTCCGGATTTTTTGTTAGGCTCATATTATAGCTACGTTTTATAGGACTATTAACTGTCAAAATTGAAAATTAAGTAATAAAAAAGTATGCAATGCTTGTTTCGGTAAGAAAAAAAATCGAGAAGAGAGAAGAAAGAAGGCGACTTGTCAACTAGCTACTACATACATTTGCGCAATGTGGGGGAACCATAGCAATTCCCCTTGAGAAAACAGACTTGACTACACTGAATCTATGATGCATGCTTTGTTACTAGTTAGTGTTTCTAATCATTAAAATCTCATAATTCAAACCAAACAAAAAAATAATGAACTATAAAAAAAATTTAGGCATGGCTTTTAGGCAACATAAAGTGCACACCAAGCAATGATTATTTCAATAAAACCTTAATGATTCTTCTTTTAATAAAATATATAGACAAAGGAATTCTAATTACTTAAAACAAAATATTGCACCCTTAAATATAAATTGTTTATTGGAAGATATGCTAAAAAAATTAGCATTGAATTAGTTCAAGCAAACATGCTTATTCAATATATGCATATTTATATATCTGCCATAAAAAGAAATTGAGAATAAAATTAAAAAGTATATAAATAAAAGAGAGTGACGTTACAATATTTTGAAATGCGCAGATCAATCTGTATTATGAATTTATATCACCGTTTTTAAAGTCGAAACAGTTGTTCTGAATCGCTTAACATAATCATATGAAAAAATAGTACATAAAAGGCTATGCCTTTCTGAACTAATAAATAGTAAAAAAAATTGAGAAAAAATAGTACATAAAAGGCTATGCCTTTCCAATTATCTAAAAAATAGTAAAAAAAATTCTATAAATAAATAATTTGATTTTGAACTTATTTTTATATGAAAACTTTGAAAATTGAGAAAAAATAATTAATAGCACGCACCGATCCCGATCTGTGAATTGCAAAATATCATATATTATTTTTTAGGAAGCTGATATGAGTACCCGCAGCTGAGTACCCGCATTATACCCGCACATAAACTATCATAACTGTTTTTGGGAACCGCACCTAAACTGTCATAACTGTTTTTGGGGACCTAAACTGTCAAAACTGTAATTTTATTTTACAAGTATTAATAGTAACATTGTGAAGTATTTATACCTATACAAGACAAGTATTTATATCTATACAATGAACTACATATATGATATATGAATTGGGGACCATTACACTGTCAAAACTGGGGACCATTACTTTTACACGTTTTTCAAGGTGGTTTTTTTTTTCTCCGTTCAATCTAACTAATTTTTGGGACGATTTATGAGGAATTTTGCAAATCTAAAACCACGAACGTATTCCATTTTTTTTCTCTTTCAAATGAGATCCATGATGACATACTTTTACACGTTTTTCAAAGTATCAAATATTCAAATATGAAAAGTATTCATACAAAATAAAAAGTATTCATACCTAATATATCAAATATTCATATATAATTCATCAAGTATTTATACTTAAGATATCAAGTATTTAAAGAAAAAAACTGGACTCATCTTTTACACGTTTTTCAAGTATTCACATACAAAATGGAAAGTATTTATACCTAAATTATCAAGTATTCATATATAATTCATCAAGTATTTATACTTAAGATATCAAGTATTTAAAGAAAAAAACTGGACTCATCTTTTACACGTTTTTCAAGTATTCACATACAAAATGGAAAATATTTATACCTATATTATCAAGTATTCATATATAATTCATCAAGTATTCATACCTAAGATATCAAAGTATTTAAAAAAAAACTGGACACAATACCTACTCATCTTTTACACGTTTTTCAAGGTGGTTTTTTTTTCTTCGTTCAATCTAATCAATTTTTGGGACGATCTATGAGGAATTTTGCAAATCTAAAACCACGAACGTGTTCTATTTTTTTTTTCTCTTTCAAATGAAATCCATGATGACATACTTTTACACGTTTTTCAAAGTATCAAATATTCAAATATGAAAAGTATTCATACAAAATAGAAAGTATTCATACCTAATATATCAAGTATTTATACCTAATATATCAAGTATTTATACTTAAGATATATAATTCATCAAGTATTTATACTTAAGATATCAAGTATTTACCGAAAAAAACTGGACTCATCTTTTACACGTTTTTCAAGGTGATTTACTGATTGACAAAGTTAGTTGGGAAAGAAATCAAGTGCGGGTATAATGCGGGTACTCAACTGCGGGTACCAAAATCTTTATTCTATTTTTTAAATTTAAGCTATGCCTTTCTGATTTGACTCAGTTAGATAATTAAGTTAAGCAAGATTCTGTACATCTCCAGTCTGTGAAAAACTGGAGAAATCCAGCTGTTCAGATCAGTGGGGCTCGCCGCTGGGCCTCGTACTGCTTAGGTGTCTGCATCACATTTAACTGGATCTCTCCTGTTTACTGTAACGAATTGCGTAACCGCACGCCTCAACGGACAGCTCTAAGCCTCTAACGGTCGATTATTCAAAATAACAGGCTCGGCATCCGAGCCTGTTGGCTCAGAAGGTTGTACAATTTACATATGAACCCTCCATATATATCATTTTTTCAATAGTACATAAAAGGCTGGATCTCTTGAAAATAAGAACTGTTTGATATTACATAACAATTTCATGCAATTTGAATATTACATAACAATTGGATTAGAAACTAATAAATTTAAATTATTTATAGAATTAAAATCAACATTAATTTTTTACATTGTTACTGTATATAACGTCAATTAAAATAATTATTAATAAATCGTACTCCATAATAATTATTTATAATATTTAAAAAAAATGTAAAATTCAGTTTCCATGTACATTTTCATATGGAAATCACATTTAACTGTTCCGATTGACTTTTTGAAATTTAAAAAATAGAGAAATATAAATCTATAGCACGAGTTGATCTGTAATATGCATATTAGCCTCGCTCTTTATATATATTTGTTTCAGTCTAGTTACTAATGAGAAATATATTTACGAAATATTTCAATATCATGTTATTTATTTTTTTTTTTGTAAGAACTTCAATTAATTTAGAGCATGAAGTTTATTTTAATGTAGAAATTTGTGGAGTAATTTGCATGATGAAAATAACATGAGCAATATTAATTTGAAAAATGTAACGGTATTTATGGTGTGCTATAAGTAGTTGGAAGGTATATAATGCATGAGAAGAAAAGCCGACATTTTTATTAATATCCAAAGTTAATTATAAATATTAATTATACCCAGCTAAGCTGAGTATTTTAAAAAATGTCCAAACCAGCTATTTAATGGCTAGTCCACTTGTTTTCTCAACCGGCCATTAAATGGCCGGTTCTCAATTTTTTTTTGTTTCAGACCCTATAAATACCCATCTTTCTCTTTCCTCCCTCTCACAACTCACTCAACTCACAAAAGAAAAAGAGAGGAAGGAAAGAGAGAAAGAGAAGTTGATTGAGGCAATTTTCTGGTAATTTTTGTTTTTTTAATTTAAATTTTTTTTTAATAATTTTTTATTTTATTTTAATTATTTTTCAGTAACCTATACATTTAAATTAGTAACATGACAGTTGTTTAACATTTACCAAAATGTAGTTTGTTTGCCATGGCCATGATTTCATTATACTGTGGTGGAAAATTTCTTATTAATACATATAGGGCTTATTACTCCAAATAGCCAATTAATTCATTTATGGTTCCCGATGATATCTTACTTTAGGACTTGAAAGTACTTAGAGTGGGGTGTTTGTTGCTTTTGGCAATATGAAAGAATGACCTACTTGTACTGGACCTAGAATTCTTCCAAGCAAGGCTTGGATTAGGGTTGGGAGGCGAAAATACATCCGTCATGTAATGACTATGAATGAAATGCAAGGTAGGCGAAGGGGGCATCAAGCTCGCAATTTTACTACCGACAGAAATCGAAGAGGTATGTAACATTCATCAAAAATTATATTTCTTTTCAATTTAGATCAACTTACTAAGTAACAAATGCAAAACAGAGGCAGAAACACAACAAATACGACAGAAAATGAGCGAGTCATGACAAAGGCAAGTGGGTCACAAGGTCACAGCGAAGCACAACTACAAGCCGTTTAGCTGCAACTGCTATGTTTGCAGAAGCAATGGGAGAGGCAGTTGCCATAGGAGGAGAGGCGGTTGGGGTGCAAGGAGAGCCATCTGGAAGCCAACCAACGAGGTCAATTGGTAGACGTACAAGGGCATCTGGAAGCCAAGCAGGGGCATCTGAAAGCCAAACAGAGCCATCTAGTAGGCCATCTTCTGCAACTGGTAAGTTTCTCGGGTTTAATTTTAGGCGTGGTAGTAATAGGTGATTTAAATTCTTCTCATTTGATGCATGTTGTCACTGATTTATTTAGATGCTGCTTTCAGAACTATTTTATTTGTAATTTGTATGGATTTTATTAAGACTAAGTTATGAGTTAAGTCTACATGTATGTCAATACATTAAATCTAAATAAACTCTAAATTAATAAAATAAAGTCTACAAAATAGACACTAAAGAAACTCAAAAATTTTACAACCCTAATTCATATAACTAAAATAATACTACTTCTTAAAACCCAGCTCAAATGTATTCAAATTTTAAACCCTAATAATACTACTTCTTAGAACGAGCCGATTTTGCTAGATCTGGATTAGTCACAGCAGATGAAGTGGTAGCCTTACCAGTATAAGTACACGGAACAAACTCATCGTCCGATGTTGGAGGCTCTAAATCAACCTTTTTTTTTCAAACCAGAGCCGTATGGATTTTCCACAAAGTCATCGTCTAAAATTTCATACCGAATAGACCATCTAAAAAATTCCTTCCATCATACATACTTGACAGTTCTTTTTATCACGGCATACTTGACAGTTGTTCTTGTTTCTCTCATTTTTACCTCGATCACTAATTGACCCTCCTCTCGCTAGGCCACAATAGAATGACCTACTTCGGTTACTATTGTTCATCCTTTTGGCCCCCTAGGATATCGCCTCAAATCGTCTCAAAAATTGCCTTCTCTTTATCTCTTTCCCTTCTTCTCTTTCTCTTCAGTGAGTTGAGTGAGTTGTGAGAGAGAGGAGAGAGAAAGATAGATATTTATAAGGTCTGAAACAACAACAAGAATAAAAGATTGAGAACCGGCCATTTAATGGCCGGTTGAGAAAAAAGTGGACCGGACATTAAATGGCCGGTTTGGGCATTTTTAAAATACCCAGCTAAGCTAGATATAATTAATATTTTGTAATTAACTTTGGATATTAATAAAAATCACGAGAAGAAAAGTTGTGAATCATTTCTCACCATTATATATAGTTGATTCTCCTCTATTATTATATAATGCATTTTTCTCTATTATTTACTCTTATTATTTGAAAGTTTGGAGGAAACTAAAATCAAAATATGCTCAATATACATTCCGAATATTACAATGTAATGAATATTTTATTATGATGGCTAATTCTAGTTCCTACGTAATTGCATCATAATATGTTACTTTTCCGTAGTACACATAAAATTTAAATACAAAATCAGAAAAGAAAATCATATTATATACAAAGCAAATATTGCAATTTTTCTAAGTTTGTTATCTACATGCTTTTATTTACAATATTCTTGCATTTGTTGATATTTTGCCATAGAAACTTTAAATATGTAATATTCAAGTTAAGAATTGAGATTCAGAGGTAATTCTGATCTTGGATGTTAAACGAGGAATTGTTGTCTTGATTTTTTATTCCTCAATATTTTTTCTTTTTATTTGTTTTATTTTTGTATCTTAGGTAGCATTGGTTCTTTCGGAAATAAAATTAAATTTGTATGCTTAATTTTTATTTTTTATTCAAAAGAAAAATATTAGTTCATGTTAAGAATGCAAGAAGTTTTTTTTTTGTCATGATCAATAATTAGTGAATGTTGTATATTTAGTGAATATTTGCATATTATCTTGAACAAAATTAAAATTTCTTGTAATTTTAAGTTATTTTGTATTAAAAAATATAGCGAGATCAATTGAGAACTCACTCTAACTCTGCTGTAACATTTCACAAAATAAGTATATATATGAACTAAAAATAATATACGATTATTAAAACATGTAACATTAAAATGAAACATCAAACCGATTATTAAAAGTAAAAACTATGTTTGACAGAGCACAATTAGATCTGAGTCGTTAATTTGTACTTGGCACGAATCTTAAAACAAACTCTCTATATCTAAATAGACACTGAATTTCAATCGCTTGATTGAGAATTAATGAGAGCTAATTGTACTCACTCAGGTACTTGGGAGGATATAGATTCATTGTACAATGGGTGTTAATTATTTGAGGAGGGATTAATGATTATTTTAATAATTTTAACAATATATTTTAAACAATGCTAAATATTTTTTTATATAAGAAAGATGAAAGTCTAGCCTATTAATTTCAATTTAATTGTCCATAAAGAATCTCTATCTGAAATTCGAACTCACGACCTCTCACACAGAGAGTATTGCTTTTTGTCACTATACTAAAGACTGATTCTTACTAAATAAAATTTTAAATTATAAATTAAATTTGGAGATACTTTTAAGGCATTGAGATAGCGTAATAATCAAATTTAGCGTATATTTCTATGATTTCTCTCTTATATTACTGTATATCTCTTTTTATTATATTATTTTTTGGATTTTATCTTAAAATTAAAAGAAAATATTAGGAATTAATTTTATCTATGAATTGACACATTCCATACATCGATGAACATTAGTAAAAATTTAAATAATAATCAGTCATACAACTAAAATTAACAATAATTAATAGTCGATCAAATATTTTATTAATTGGTGACTTAATATGTCTTAGTTCAACCACTTCTTTTCAGATTAACACTATTTACATAAAATAATTCGAACAAAATTTATACTATATGAAATAACATAAAATTAACACTCTTCACACATTATTCGAATTATTCAAATTAAAAATATTCTCACCAAATTTTACGTACAAAAAGTATTAGAATTATTATACTACTTTTTAAAATAAAATAAAAAAAACATATATCCTTATGACTACTTACATAATTTCACACGAGACCGGAAATCTGGAAATCATTTTACGATTACTTACGTATTTTTGTACATTTTTCAAAACCAGCTATTAAAAGAAGAAGATAAATACTTCAAGCATTAACAAAAATAATAATATAGAAAATGGTGGAAATTACGAAAAGGCATGCTATTGAATTAATTAATACAAATTAATAATAAATAACCATCAATTTGAAGTGCATCGACTCACTGAACCAATAACAGTCTTCCTTCCATCAATATATAAAAACAAGACATGTCTCCACCAGACAATTCTTGATTTATATTAACTATTATATTTTCATCAATGAAATAGACAGGCTATTGAATTGTATTGTTGTCTGCTATATTTGCAAAATATCACACGAATGTTTGTTTATTTATTTATTTATTATTCAATTAGCATAAGAATCCTAATCTCTCACTCTCTCATCACTCGTGTATCAAAAGCAGAGTCAATGAATTCACAAGAGAGCCATTTGTTTCTTTAATTCAATATTATTTAGAAAGAGATTGATTAAAATAATTGTTGATTTAGTCAACATAATATAAATGTTATTAAAATTAAGCTATCTCGAGCATGTAAATAGAAAGCAGGTTATGTATAACAGTCGCATGTTATGTATAACAGTCTCGTAGTTTAAACCTACAGAACCACTCTTCTGATTTTGCAGATTTAGACTGCAGACATAATAAATATCAAATTTAATTTCACTGAAAAATAATTATATTGTTTATTTTATTAAGATATTAAAAGTAAAAAATTTCAGATCACGTTTTAGTCTATAAAATATACTAACATTTAAGTGAATTAAAATTTGGTTTCCTCCAAATTCTAAATATTTGAATGCTATTTGACTTGAAACTAATCAAACAAAAATTGTATTTCACAATTAATCAATAATCTTGCACAATGCAATTGAAGCTTGCTAGTTCAAATCGAAAATAGAATGACTGTGAGGTTTATTGTACAATAGGCTCTGCTCCAAATGCAATCCTTTTATATCATAATAAAAGTCTTGAACGGTGTGAGTTAAAATAAGAAAAATGTGCACACAGGTAATTCTTGTGATTCCTTTATGATTATTCATGACTAGGTGAATCACTTGTTTGTCACTAAATTAAAAAGAATTAAAAATAATTCACGAAAGAGTACTACAGATATATTCTATGGATAGTTACAACCATCTTTTAATACTGACCAGCAGGGACGGAGTCGGATTTTCAGACTATGAGGTCAAACGTGAATGATGATCAAATTTACACTACCTATGAAGTTTAACTCTTAATTATAAAAAAAATAAGATATAAATACGAAATTTTTGAAAATAAATGAGAGTCAATTGACCCTCATTCTTTGAGGGTGGCTCCGCCCCTGCTGACCAGTATCGTTATATCATTTCATACTTGTTAGTGAATTAAGTTCATCTCACTTAACATAATGGATAATTGTTAGGTTATATCATTAAAGCATAACAAGTAAAAAGCATTAAATTGTGCATATCATTTACGCATGATAGATCTAAATTTAAATTCAACTAGATGCGTTGTTGCGGCTTCGCCGCAACTATTTTTTTTTTTTACGTTGGTGTACATGGAGGTATTATTCTCCCATACTGCAATGTCTTGATTATTTTCTACTAGCTCCAGTTTTTTCAAATTGGAACACTAGTGGAAAAACAGGAATCAGGATCGGCCCATCTGGATCGGCTACAACAAACAACAGATACTAATACCTATCTGGATCGGTTTCAACAATGAACCCGATCTTAAAAGCTAATGCAATCGGATTTACAAACTTATAGGATCGGTTCTAGCGTGACAAACCGATCCAGAAACTATCTGGATCAGTTTTAATATAATAACCGATCCTGATCATCATATATTAGGATCGGTTGTTACACTGGAACCGATCCTGATAGTATCAGGATCGGTTATAATAAACAACTGCTCCTGATTGTTCAATATTTGGATCAGTTGATCAGTTCTTAGTTAGAACCGATCCTAATACATAATCTAGGTAAGATATTTTTATTTCCATAGAAAGATTAAATTTTTTTTAATTCCGTAGAATACAAATATGAGTTATATATACACATGAAATGCTAAATTGGCCGATATTTCAGTGGCATTAGATTGAATTGAATTGAGCACTCCAGAAAGTCGGTTTGAATTGTGATTATCTCATTTTCTTCGTCAGTTTCGTTTTGAGGAGATATAGGATTCAAAGTTTTTCCTTCCTTGATTTTGCTCTAAGATGGAGGATTCAAAGTCTTTCCTCCCTTGATTTTACTCTAAGATGGAGGATTCAAAGTCTTTCCTCCCTTGATTTTACTCTAAGATGGAGGATTCAAAGTTCTTTCTTCCTTGGTTTTACTCTGAAAAGAAGGAATATTTAAAGTCTTTCCTCGATGAAATTATGAAGTTATTAATTAGAAACGAGAGAGTTTTAGTCATCTCTCACAATATTGAGCCTTCAAAACTCTTGATTAAATCTATAGAATTAATAATGTTTTGAATAGGGTGAAGGGAATGAAATATTATTTTTCTATGGAGATCAAGATCTCTCGGTGAGATTAAAAATAATTGAAAAATTCAATGTAGATAATGTGGAAAAAAAAGCGGGTGCTACTAGATAGCCAATGCATGCGCTGAGGGGATCAGCCTGAGAGCCGCGTCGAGAATAATGCTTCTTGATTATGAGTGGAATCCTGCCAAAACAAAACAAGCAATAGCACATGCATCTCGGTCCGGCCAAGAGAAGGTAATTTATGCTTATATAGAGTTGGTTGCGGGTTCGTGGGAGGAGAGTAAATATGAGATTAACAAAAAGAAAGCTCGGATGTCTAAGATGGTAATTTTATTAGCTAGGGATATGCGTAGAGTATTCAAGTGCTGAGCCAGTGAAGTTGCATCCAACCTGGGCGTATACCTGTTCATAGAAGATGTACTGTGACACATTTTAAACAAATGCAGAATTTATTCTATGGAATTAAAAAAAAAAAAATCTTTCTTGTTTCTTAAAAAAAATATCAAGATTTTTTTCAATATGTAAATAATATTAGGATCGGTTTTTTAATAAGTAACCGATCTTGATACTATCAGGATCGGTTTTATACAGAACCGATCCTAATAATACAAATTAGGATCAGTTCTTCAATAAGTACCGATCCTGATAGTATTAGGATCGGTTATTAATAAAAAACGATCCTATTAAATGTAATTAGGATCAGTTTTCTACAACAACCGATCCTGATAGTGATTATAAAGGTTAATTCAGTCAAACTCTCGACAGAACTTTAATTTGTCAATCCTTCTTCCCCAAGCGAGCCTCTCCTCCATTAATGAACGCAGCTCCTATCTCGCAGTGCATTAATACAGCTATCTGACGCTTCTTTTCTCAGGTTCATTAAATGATCATTTCTTATCTATAGATCGCTTTTAATTCGGTTCAAAATATAAACTCTAAGGCCTAAACCCTAAATCCCGAATCCCGAAACCCTAAACCCTAAACCCTAAACCCCTAAACCCTAAACTAATTAGTTTTGCATATATGGTGCTTATATGGATCAAAAAACTTAAATGAACATATGGTGCTTATTTTGTCATAAACACAACTAAATGGCTTATAAATATATAAAAAATCGCTTAAATGTTAAAATTAGGTACATTTTGTTGTTTTTATGTCATATGTATTTTCTTTCTCTTTTTTGTCGAGATATAATTGACATTAATTACATATAGCTCCTTATTGTTAAAAATTGTAAATTTTGACACATACTAGCTAGTAGATTGTAGTGCTATATATATGGATTTTCATATAAAGATAAAAAAATTGTAAAATTTTGTAGATTGGCTATTGTTGAGAGATTTGGTGCAGCAGTCTTCATCTCACTCAGTACGACATCCCAAAAAAGTTGTAAGTACAACCTATAATCTAACTTTAATTAGTTTAATTTGTATGTGCATGAATATGTATTTTAAATTGATAGCTAGATTAAATGTATTTATGTTAAGTATGTAGCTAGCTAGAGTATTGTCTTATGAGCCACAACCGCATGATTAATGCCTTTAGGTCATGATACCCGTTCAAAATTAATCCATTAGGGATTAATTTTGAACAGTCCCCGATTTGGGACTGCTCTTTGAATATTTTGTCTCAATTAGGATGTGGTCACTTGTTGGTCGTGTTTTAGTATCTAAGAAAGTTTCGACAGTATTTCCTTATTAGTTCCCCGAATACTCGGGGAACTGAGGGGAAATGCTGCCGAAATTTTCTTAGATACTAAAACATGACTAACACGTGGTCACTATTGAGACAAAGTATTCAAAGAGTGGGATAGGATGGTAACCGGCCCCATGTAAGCCCTATTGTGAACAGAATTTAGTACCCCAACCATGTTCTTAATTAATTGTGTTTCATTATAATTGCAGATGGACCGCCGTTGGATGTACGAAGCATCGCGTCTATCAGATGAATATATGACAGGGATCGATGAATTTATCAGAGTTGCTAAGGAAGATATGGCAAATAAGGGGAGTGCACTGATGTCGTGTCCATGTCGTGATTGTAACAATGGTCAAAAATTTTCCAAACCGAACCAAGTGAGGAACCATTTAATCCGTCGTGGATTCAAGCAAGGATATAAGTGTTGGATATGGCATGGTGAGAGTTTGCCGACCGACATAGTTACTGGCACTGAGTATCATTCATACCATACCGGTGGAAATAAAATGAATGATCTACAGGGATTAGAAACCGACATAGGTACTCGTACAGAGCATCATTCAGAATACCATACCGAAGAAAATGTTGACATTGTGGCAGATAGATGTGATAATTTTGATCAAATGTTGCGTGATTTAGAAGAGGATTTTGATAATGATAAGCAGTATTGTTTATTTGAGAATTTGTACGAAGATTCTAATAAGGAACTGTATCCTGGTTGTACTAAATTTTCAAAATTGAAAGGTGTATTAAAATTGTATAACCTCAAGGCATCTAACGGTTGGAGTGATAGAAGTTTTACTGAGTTATTACAAACTTTAAAAGAAATGCTTCCGGATGGAAACGAGATACCACCTAATGTTTATGAGGCAAAGAAAATACTGTGCCCAGTGGATTTGGAAGTTCAGAGAATACACGCGTGTCCAAATGATTGTATATTATATCGAACTGAGTATAAAGATCTTCACGAGTGTCCAAAATGTGGTGCATCACGTTACAAACCAAAGCAGGTAACCAGCGATAAAAGTGATGATTACAAACAGAACAAAGGACCTCCGGTAAAAGCATTGTGGTACCTCCCCGTGATACCGAGATTCAAACGTTTGTTCTCAAATGCTAAAGATGCAAAATTATTGCGTTGGCATGCCGATAACCGAAAGAAAGATGGAAAATTACGCCACCTCGCTGATTCTCCTCAGTGGAGAAATATTGACAGAGAGTTTCCCGAATTCGGATGTGACCCTAGAAATCTTAAGCTTGGGCTGAGTGCAGATGGAATAAATCCGCACAGTAGCATGAGCAGTAAGCATAGCAGTTGGCCGGTTCTATTGTGCATTTATAATCTCCCGCCTTGGTTATGTATGAAGCGCAAATACATCATGATGTCCTTACTCATATCAGGACCAAAACAGCCCGGGAACGACATAGATGTATATCTAGCGCCATTGATCGAGGATTTAAAAAAATTATGGCTTACCGGAGTGCAGATATTTGATGCATACAGTAAGGAGAAATTCACTCTACGGGCCATGCTTTTCTGCACCATTAACGATTTTCCAGCTTATGGAAATTTGTCGGGTTACAGTGTCAAAGGAGAGAAAGCGTGTCCTATTTGCCTGGACGATACAGTCGATATCTGGCTACCCAATTCCTCTAAAACCGTTTACATGGGTCATCGTAGATTTCTTCCTGCCAACCACGCACACCGAAAGAGAAAGAAAGAATTCAATGGAAAGACAGAGAATACCAGAGTAAATTATCCGTTGGCTGGGAAAGCTATTTTCTCTCGAGTGAAGGATATCAAAGTTGAATTTGGGAAATTTAAAAAAAAGGTGGTGAGAAAGAAGGGGGCACCAAAAATTAGTTGGAAGAAGAAGTCAATATTCTGGGATTTACCATACTGGCAGCACTTAGAGGTTCGACACTGCATCGATGTGATGCATGTGGTTAAAAATGTATGTGATAGCATGATTGGAACATTATTGAATATTCCGGGTAAGACTAAGGACGGTATCAATGCTCGAAAAGACATGCAATTCTTGAACATACGTCCTGATCTACAGCCAGCAGAGAAGGAAAGAGAAAATGGGAAATTTTGTACATATCTAAAACCCGCAATGCATACGCTGTCAAAAGAGGAGAAAAAAAGCTTATGTGAATGCCTCCATGGTGTCAAAGTTCCATCCGGTTATTCTTCGAATATTAAAAACCTAGTTTCACTTGAATTTTTGAAATTGTCAGGAATGAAGTCTCATGACTGTCATGTTTTAATGACACAGCTTCTTCCTGTTGCAATTCGGGGTATATTGCCACCATTGGTTAGGCAGACCATCACGAAGCTTTGCTTTTTCTTTAACGCCATTTGTTGTAAAGTAACTGATCCTGATGCGTTAGATGCTCTCCAGAAGGAGGTGATTGTGACTCTCTGTCATCTTGAAATGTATTTTCCACCGTTTATACTTGCAAGACAAGCCACGCAAGTGTTCTACGTAGGGGATCCGGCCGATCGTTCAAGACATGTTGTCCTCTCTGGAAAAAGACGTATCATCGGTATTGATAACGTGGAAGACGAAGAAGCGTACGATCATTTTGATGAGATACCACCGTTTTCCACTGGCATGGCATCTTTATCAATCGGTGAGGACCATGAAAATCTGGACATGCGCATTGATCATAATGAAGGAGAATGGGTTGAAGATGTTCCTGCTGGCAACGTTCAAAATGAGGGAGTTCATACATAATTTTTTATTGGTATGTTCTACGTAACAAATTTTTATTGGTTTCAAAATATAAAAATAAATTTAATATCAATATTGATGCTATAACATGTTGTCATTTTATTTTATCAGATGTGCATTGAAACACAGGACGATGCGAATCATGCAAGTTAATTACAATTCTTCAATATTTATGACATTTGTAATTCATTTGGTAGGTTTTCTTGTAAATTATTAGCTTAGGTTTTCTTCAATATTGTTTTTCATGGTAAATGTAATTTGTTGACTTAGTTTTTAAAATTATGATAAGTTATTTTTAGTAGCTAATTTTATTTCATAGACATAAGTACATTATTTTTAAGTAGCTAATATTATAATTATTTTATAAATCATAATATAAATTATCTTATAAATTATTTAATGTAGCTAATATGAAAATTTTATAAATGTTACAAATTTATCTGGATTTTATAAATTCATCTTATAAATTACTTACAAATCATTTCCTAGGAACATTTGATATGAAAATTGTTATCTGGATCGGCTGTTAATACAACAATCGATCCAGATAATAATCTGGATCGGCTTTTACATGAATAACCGATCCAGATATTCAACAATCTGGATCGGTTGTTAAGCTAATAACCGATCCAGATTATTATCTAGATCGGTTGTTGTACTATTAGCCGAACCAGATGCTTTTCTGGATCGGTTGTGAGCTTAACAACCGATCTAGATATTGTTTTTAAATCCCGCCCTTCACTCCAAAACCCTTCTCCTCCAAACACTTCTTCTCGAAAAACCTTCTCCCTCTCCTCCTCAGAATCCCTTTCCGCCGAGTGAGATTGGACATTTCTGCCGTGGAGCCCTCTCTTCCTCTTCTCCATCCAGCCCGCTACCCTCCTATCTAGTCGCCGCCAAGGTCGCTGCCAGTGCACCTCAAAGCCTAGCCGCCGCTAACCCTAGCTAGTGCACCTCAAAGCCTAGCCGCCGCTAACCTCAAAGCCTAGCCGCCGCTGCCAGTGCACCTCCTATCTAGTCGCCGCTAACCCTAGCCGCCGCTGCTAGTGCACCTCAAGGCCGCTGCCAGTGCACCTCCTCTTCTAGTCGCCGCTAACCCTAGCCGACGCTGCCAGTACACCTCAAGGCCGCTGCCAGTGCACCTCCTCTTCTAGTCGCCGCTAACCCTAGCCGCCGCTGTTTCTTCTTCTTCCCGGTTAGTGTGTGTTGTTCTTTAACTTGGCATGAACCTCAAAGCCTCTGATTTGTATAGTATTGATGCACTGATTTTGTATAGTATTGTTGATTCTTTAACTCGGCGTGAATCTCAAAGCTTGATAGTTGTACATAAATGCAATTCTTTAACTTGGCATGAATCTCAAAGCATGAGAAATAAATTGTTAGCTTGGCATGACTCTTTAATTAGATGGATATTTATGTAGTTTGTGTTGTAATTAGCTTCCTTATCCCTAAATTATTACTTATTATTTATTTTGAAAATGAGCAGATATGGAAGGTGGCAGTGAGCAATCCTCGGCTAAGAAACGAGGGAGAGGGCCAAACCAAATTAAGGAGAAGATCAGTGAGACAGGCAAGAAGCTTGAGATCGACAGATTTTATAGGCCTGTTGTTACCGCGGAGACAACGTCTTTTTCCACGGAACTTGGGGTTTTAGTAAGAAGGAATATTCCTATAAGGTTCCAACATTGGAGAGATGTTCCAGACAATAACAAGAAAATAATATGGGAATCAATTAAGGTAAATAACATGGTGTTAATTTCAACAGCTTTTATTTGATATTAACTAACTCCAAATCTCGATTTCTATTTGTTTGGCAGCTAGGATGGGGTATAGAGGAGGACGATAAAGTGAGGAGGTACTATTATCAGAAAATGGCTACCATTCACCGAAAGTTCAGAACCAGTCTGACTAAAGCGTGGCGCAATGGTACGACCCCCGATTTTGGTAAGCTCAATATTGAACAACGCGACTGGGATGAATTTGTCGAGTATCGAAATACGAAGAAATTCCAAGTATGTTTATTTTTATGGACGACATACCTTCTCTCTAATTAAAATTTGAACTCTGCACTTATAATTAAGGCCAACTGTTTCTTTGTTCAAATTGTAGCATGCCAGCCAGATTGGGAGGGAGAATCAGGCCCAAAACAAGTATCCACACTTCATGGGATCCAGAGGTTACAGCGGTGTGGGATTCCAGAGCAGGCTTAGAGATGCTATGCAGTTGATTGCAAATGAGAAAGCATCTAGTGATCCGTCTTCCCAAGGGTCAAATACTACTGCATTGACACCTGAAGAGGTTACCGATTTGTCGGTCGAGAATAGGCACGTCACGTGGAAACTTGCTAGACAGAAGCTCTCAGTAGAGACCAAGGAACGCTTCTATCCAGAAACATACGTACCGGTCATCAAGAAAATTGTAAGGATTTAGATATTGTCATTCATTAGAATACAACAAGTAATTTATTATGTTATAACATGTTGTCATTTCAGGACGAACAAGAAGCGGCTTTCAAACAAGGCTTGTTGGTCGTCGAACGACACGACGATGTTCTTGGAAGTTCTCTCCCAAATCCAGAACATTCAGGGAGGGTGAGAGGAGTGGGAGGTTTGATTTCAATGAGAAAAACATACGGCCCAACAAAGAAGAGACGCCCTTCCTTGAGGACTGAGAGGTCCGAACGTGAATTTGAAGACAGAGTGGATGAGAGAGTGGAGGAGAGAGTAAGAGGAATAGAGGAGAGACTGCAGCGAGAAATGGAGGCGAAAATGGAGGAACTGTTTCGGCATAAAATGGGCCTACCAGAAAAAACTGATAGCCAAACAGTCTTTCTGAGCAGCTGTCAGTCAGCCATACCGACGGCATCTCTTTCTGCTTTTCATGAGGTAATTTAAATTTAGATTTGAATCAATAGGCCTATGCGCGCCTTAGTTTCATACATATTCAGATTTTAATTTTTTTTTGCGTAACATGTCTTAGATTCATAGCAATCATTTTATTCGAGTAGAATTCAATATTTGTGCAGGAGGCAGAAGTAAGATGCAAACTCAAGGCGGTTGTTAATGGGAATACTCTGGTAGTGGCCGTAGGCCTAATTAATGTTCCAGTTAAACAAGGTGGAACAATTCACTGTAGGCCGATACCGCCCGACCATGCAAAGGTAACTATGGACGCTGTTCAGGATGCGGACTTTTTAGCCATCCCCTTACCTGTACCAAATGACGAGATGGTAACCCTGCAAGATGCTCTCGGCAGTTCCACGGCATGGCCGATGTCCATGATATCTATTGGTTCCTCTGATGTTGAGGTATATTGTTATTACAAGTACTTATACTTCTTAATTTGTATCTATACGATAGAGTCGTAGTTGATTCAGGATTTTATCTCAATTTATTATGAATTTTGCAGGAACCACAAGTTCCTGGAGGTGGCAAAGCGAAGAGTCACTGCAAGGCATTTGATGGTATCGAGTTTGACAAGCTGGGACGAACATTCAAGCAGCTGCGTGATCGATTTTTGGAGTCTGATGGCAATCAATTAGATATCGTTCCGCCACTTGATTTTTTCCATTCAGCAGACTCCATATCTATCTATGCCGATGATTATGTCCTCTTGCTTAAACCACGGCAGTGGCTCACTGCGCCAGTTGTTCAGATCTGGATGCTGTGAGTTAATATTCGTAATAATTGCATAATTTAGTACCTTTAATTCAAATTTCACAAAATTCAGATTATCTGTATGCTTTTTTTTTTGCAGGTATTGCCACAATTTCATCAAGGAGGAATTTCCCGATGAGCAGGTTGGTTTCATGGACCCTGCAAGAACATGTGCCGACCAAATGGATCTAGACCGAGGAGCTGTCGTTCAATACATTGGGAAAGCACTCAGAGAAAATCGGGACAAGCGATTGATATTCATACCTTATCATCAGATGTTAGTGTTATATTTCGATTCTCAGTTTATTAAATTTCTTTCAATTCATTGAAATTATAAAATGTGAAATGCTACAAACCTAACATGCAGAGATCATTGGATATTGGCCGTGCTTATGCCAAGAGATAGGGCATTGTACGTGTTCGATTCCGATAGGAAGCACAATAGAATGTTCATGATCACTGCTGCTGTTGAGGAGTAAGTGCCTTCCTAAATTTCACGTTTGTTTATTAATTTATTATTTTAACCATCTCTCGTATGTACTGATTGTTCAATGTATTCATATTTCAACAGTGCTTTCCGCATAGAATTGGATACTTCTTTAGATATTCATACCGAATGCAAGGTAATAGTTTATATTGAGATATGATATGATTATAGGTACGTACATGCAAAAATTTGTGAATATCTAATATAAGCCATTTGTATGCTCATCATACATTTCAATTTTTCTTTAAAGGTTCAGAACGATTGCGAGGTAATATTTTCTATTGAGATATGATGATTACAGGGACCTAGATGAAAAAATTTGTGAATTCTATACATTCAAGCCATTTGTATGCTCATTAACATACGTTTCAATTTTTTCAAACTTGTTATGTAGTGTCCACAACAACCATTTTCCTGGGAATGTGCATATTATGTCATGTTGCTCATGCAAGACATAATGAAGGAATTCCTCGATGTTTTTCCAACATTAAAGGTATATATGTATATATATATGCATTTATGGAATTTTTCGAAAGTAATACAAAATTAAATTTATAGTCTCTGCTATCTTTTAAAAAATGCAGAATATTCCCGCTAAGCATACCGTACAACGCTTGAGCGACTTTCGCCTAATGTGGGTGCAAGTTTTACTAAAGGAACTAAAGGCGAGTCGAACAAGTATAACAATTTAGGATGTCAAGCATGAACATGATTATATGTAATAATTTAGGATAAGTTCAACTTTTGTGTAATATTTTAAGATGTGTATGATATTTAATTTAATTATATGTGATAATTTAGAATGTGTGATTGTGATTTAGTATTTGTATGTTGGCCAGCAAATTATATATATGGGGGCTGGCCATATTATCGAAATTGCTTTTTTTAGATTAAATAAACATCAGGATCGGTTGAAGTTCTGGAACCGATCCAGATACCAACTTTTAAAAAAAAAGATTATTCGTACAATCTGGATCGGTTTATTACAGCCGATCCAGATAATTATTATTAGGATCGGTTATGGAAATAATCGATCCTAATTGTTATCAATTTAAATAAAGAAAAATACCCTAGTTTGAATCGGTTTTAAGAAATAACCGATCCTGATACTGTTTAATCTGGATCAGTTGTAATTTTTAAAACCGATCTAGATTATAATTATCGGGATCGGTCGTTTGTTCCAACCGATCCAGATAGTTTCTATCTGGATCGGTCAAACAACCGATCCAGATTTGTTTAGTATCAGGATCGCCCCGA
Organism: Carex parvula; assembly: GCA_025461045.1. Taxonomy (NCBI): domain Eukaryota; kingdom Viridiplantae; phylum Streptophyta; class Magnoliopsida; order Poales; family Cyperaceae; genus Carex; species Carex parvula. The sequence continues at coordinate 448,295 of JAJGRW010000568.1, forward strand.
TCAAGATCGGTTGTGGCCCGATCCTGATATCTGTCTATGACCGATCCTGATTCCTGTTTTTCCACTAGTGCTAGTAGCATTTGCAACGGATGTCACGTGTTAAATTATTGGATTTCGAGATGTGAAAATTATTGGGGATGCATTTCTGAGGCATTTGGATCATCATTTTTGAATGGTTTGGATTAATGCAAGCTAGGTGCTTCAAATGTTAAAAAAGTAAAAGTAGATCAAAGAGGCGTTGAAACGTGCTCGAGAGTATATCAAATAGGCGCTGGCAGTGGCAAGTGCGTTTACAGTGTGCCAGTCGTATCATATTGCATGTTTTATATGTTTTCTTGACTCCTATTTTATATGTGCCAGTGGAGCAAATTCGGGTAACAACTTGTTCTCTGTTTCTTATTTGTGAAATGCTTTGTGATGGCATAGGAGCTGAGGTTCTCATGTGTTGAACTGATCTAAATTGATGAATTTTGTTGGACCAATTTGGTAATTTCAAGTTCACTTGTTCGATGAAATGCCTGTTAAATACTTGTATGCATGGGCTGTGATGAGTCATGGCTATGCTAGATGCGGCTGTTTGGAGTCTGCTCATAGGTTGTTTGATGTGATGCCTGGGAGGAACTTAATAACATGGAATGCACTGATTGGAGGGTACATTCGTTTTGGCCAGCCTTTAAAGGCACTTGATTTGTCCAGAAAAATGGTGAATATTGATTTTAAATTAGATCAATTCAACTTTAGTAGTACTTTGACTGCATGTTCTAGTGTGTGGTTCTTAAAGTATGGGAAGCAGATTCATGGCCATCTTATAAGAACTTACCTCAAACCTAATTGAATTATTATACATCAAGTCAATGATATAGTAATGATTTAAAAATTAATCGACATAATTATTATTCTTCTTTCTCAATTTTTTTATTTTTTTTATTTTAATTTTCTCAAAAAAATAATTTATGTCCTCACCCAATTGTTACTTTATTAAAAACTACTTTAATGAAGAAACAAAAAATAGGGAATATTTATTTTGTTTGAAGGGAAGAGGACAATTGTGTCTATTCATTTGTAAATCACTCAAAACAAAATTATTGTGTGTTGTGTAGAATCTATCATATATAAAATATATAAGGATATGTTCGATCGTGACAGTATTGTGCTAGATGAGATTTTTTGGATATGGGAACTCACAAAACAATTTAAGGGAATTCATATTTTTGGGGATGTCTAGTAATGGTCATTGAAATGTATTGAAATAAATGTTCGGTTGTACTGTGAAAATAGTTGTGGGAAATTCTAATTTGAGAAAGATATTCATAAAAAAATCTTTTTTGGAAGAAATGCTGTCAATAATTATTATTATTGTTAATTAGTGATAAAATTATTATCAATTATAATAATCTAAAGTTTAATAACAAAAATACGATAATATTAAAAGTATGATCAAAAGTAAAAGTTGTCATGAAAAAAAATTAAGAAATGAATGGTGAAAAAATAAAAGTAAAGGTGATGGTGAAAAAAATAATTTATAATTTAATAAAGTAAGAAATCAAACAAAATGTACTTATCATGAAAATAAAAAAACCAAAAAGAAATTAATGAGATGCAAAGAGAGAATGAGCACGACATGGCATGTAATAAAAAAAAAAATAAGACCAACATCGTGTTTTTTTTTTTCCATACAAATGTGATTCTCATATATTTTCTCATGGGAAGTTGATATGAGTACCCGCAGTTGGGTACCCGCATTATACCCGCACATAAACTATCATAACTGTTTTTGGGAACCGCACCTAAACTGTCATAACTGTTTTTGGGGACCTAAACTGTCAAAACTGTAATTTTATTTTACAAGTATTAATAGTAACATTGTGAAGTATTTATACCTATACAAGACAAGTATTATATCTATACAATGAACTACATATATGATATATGAATTGGGGACCATTACTTTCCAAAACTGGAGACCATTACTTTTCGGGGGCAGTAACTGTCAGACTGCATTGGGGACCACAACAAAAAAGTCACGTGGATCACAACACCAGTGCTACATTCATTGATTAAATTAATTCACATACAAAATGAAAAGTATTTATACCTAAATTATCAAGTATTCATATATAATTCATCAAGTATTCATACCTAAGATATCAAGTATTTAAAAAAAACTGGACACAATACCTACTCATCTTTTACACGTTTTTCAAGGTGGTTTTTTTTTTCTCCGTTCAATCTAACTAATTTTTGGGACGATCTATGAGGAATTTTGCAAATCTAAAACCACGAACGTGTTCTATTTTTTTTTCCTCTTTCAAATGAGATCCATGATGACATACTTTTACACGTTTTTCAAAGTATCAAATATTCAAATATGAAAAGTATTCATACAAAATAGAAAGTATTCATACCTAATATATCAAATATTCATATATAATTCATCAAGTATTTATACTTAAGATATCAAGTATTTAAAGAAAAAAACTGGACTCATCTTTTACACGTTTTTCAAGTATTCACATACAAAATAGAAAGTATTTATACCTAAATTATCAAGTATTCATATATAATTCATCAAGTATTCATACCTAAGATATCAAGTATTTAAAAAAAAATTAGACACAATACCTACTCATCTTTTACACGTTTTTCAAGGTGGTTTTTTTTTTCTCCGTTCAATCTAACTAATTTTTGGGACGATCTATGAGGAATTTTGCAAATCTAAAACCACGAACGTGTTCTATTTTTTTTTTCTCTTTCAAATGAGATCCATGATGACATACTTTTACACGTTTTTCAAAGTATCAAATATTCAAATATGAAAAGTATTCATACAAAATAGAAAGTATTTATACCTAATATATCAAATATTCATATATAATTCATCAAGTATTTATACTTAAGATATCAAATATTTAAAGAAAAAAACTGGACTCATCTTTTACACGTTTTTCAAGGTGATTTAATGATTGACAAAGTTAGTTATACCGTTATGGAAGTTAATTGGAAAATGAATCAACTGCGGGTACAATGCGGGTACTCAACTGTGGGTACCAAAATCTTTATTCTTTCTCATGAGGCAATTTTCTCATTATCGAATTACCACCGAACACACTAATCCAGTCTCATCAAAATTAGCACAAATTCTCACAAAAATTTGACTATCCGAATACGCCCTTAGAGTCTAAGACTCATGAAGAAGTTTTTTTTTTTTACTTTGGAAAAAAATGCCAAACTAACATTTAACATATAAATAAGGTATGAAGGTTTGACACATGAACTTATTAATAATTATTTTACAGGGTGATCCGTGCAAAAGACCCGTAGAAAAAATGTAAAACATTAAGCAAAGAACTCCGAAACCAAAACGAAATTTAGTTGGCGACTTTCTGGTAATGCAATTTGACAGCTTCTGTCAAATAGTTTCAAAAAAGACTTTCTGGGAATGAGCAACCTCTGAGATATCTCAAACTTTGAGTGTTTTTCTGGAAAGTCACAACCGTTCAAATACGTTCCCGTGATTTTTATTTTTACCCAAAAAAAAATTTATTTTAATATAAATAACCAGGTTTTTAAAATATTTTTATTTCTACCCAAACCGCTAGGATTCCTGGCGGTCCGAATTTTTAATTCGGACCGCCAGGAATCCTAGCGGTCCGAATTAAAAATTCAAACCGCCAGGAATCCTAGCGGTCCGGATTAAAAATTAGGACCGCTAGGAATCCTAGCGGTTTGGGTAGATTTTTTTTTTTTGAAAACTTATAAGTACGAGGGAGAAAGAGAGGAGGGAGGAAGAGCAAAACAGTGGCTGAAGAAGAGGAAGAGGAGGGAGGAAGAGGGAGGAAGAAGGAAGGAAGAGGGAGGAAGAAGGAGGAGGAGACGGAGAGTTTGCTGTCAGGTATTTTTTTTTATATACGTATTTACTGTTAATTACATACGTATTTACTGTTAATCACATACGTATTTACTGTTCACTACTGTTCACATACGTATTTCCATACGCATTTACTGTTCAACATACATATTTACTGTTCACGTACGTATTTCCATACGTATTTACTGTTCAACATACGTATTTACTGTTCACATACGTATTTACTGTTCACTACTGTTCACGTACGTATTTCCATACGTATTTACTGTTCAACATACGTATTTACTGTTCACATTTACTGTTCACATACGTATTACTGTTCACATTTACTGTTCAACATACGTATTTACTGTTCACATACGTATTTACTGTTCACATTTACTGTTCACATACGTATTTACTGTTCACATTTACTGTTCACATACGTATTTACTGTTCACATTTACTGTTCACAACTGTTCACAATTGAAATCAGTAAATTGACCAAATATTGTTATTTATGAATGTAGTTTATTGGCCATGTCTAGTGCAATTTCAATACATTTTGGAGGAAAGTTCATAACTGACCAGTATGGAGTACGTTACTCCAAGCCTGCAGCAAATACGTATTGGGTTGATGAAAATTTCTCATTTGAGCAGTTGCAATCGCTTATTTATGAAGCGAGCGGCTACAATAGGAATCGTTGCCAATTACAAATTCAGGCCCGAATGGTCCACGCAGGAAAGTATGTCAAAATCACACTGGGAGATAACGGGGCATTGAGAGGTCTAATAGCGCAGGTTTTGAGGTCTGGCGAATCATTGTTGGAAGTTTTTGCACGCAGAATTCGCGAAGAGTCAGGGGCCGGAAGTTCAGGCCAAAATTCGGCTGCCCAACATTATCAAGAAGATAATGAACCACACACTCCTTTTATCGTAATGCCTGTAGCAGAACCGGAACAAGAAATATACAATAATTCACCCCAATCTCCAGCTTTTATCCCACCTGTATCCATGTATGACGGTCCTTCATCCTTACCTGGGCCTGAACCAAATCCTCACCCCAGACCGCCACCAGTACAGGAAGATCCAAACGAGTCGGAATTTGAATTTATAAACGAGATACCGGAGGAGAATCTGCAAACTGGGGATGAATTGGGGAAGAAGAATGTGACATTAATGATGAAGGAGATGAAGAAGATGAAGAAGATGAAGAAGAAGAATACACACAGCCCACTGTGAGGCAGAATAGAGAGAATATGCCGTTGGGTGGCCGCGGTGAGACTCACCCTTTTGTAAACTTCAATGACACATCTGCTTTCCGAGAAGCAGATATTTCTTACTATGGTCGTCGGGTTGAGTACAGGAGTGAGCTCGCAAAAGGCCAATACTTCGTAAGTAAAAAGCAACTGACGAAAAAGATCAGAGAGTACCATGTTGACAAGAACAAGGAGATATATACGAAGAGAAGTGACACATCCCGGCTGGAATATAGATGCAGCACTCCGGGTTGTCGTTTCAAACTGAAGGCAAGAGCAACAAATGCCGGAGATACATGGATGATAACTGAGCAAGACACGCCTCACACATGCGAATCTGAGTTTGAAAGGTCGGACCATGCACAACTCACGGCATCAATTATCGCAGACCTCATCGAGAGCGGCATTAAGGAAGACCCCACTATGAGCCTCCGGAGTGTGGCACACTGCGTGAGGGTTAGGTTTGGCAGTATAACCCCGAAGTACAACAAACTTTGGAGAGGTCGTGAGCTTGCAGTTGCCCGACAATTTGGGAGTTGGGAAGAGTCGTACAATTTTATGAAACTATTGCTTAACGGGATATGTTACACGAATCCCGGCTCAAAATACCAATTTCTGACAAGTCCGAGCATCGATAAAATACAGGACTGGTCAAAGAAGGTGTTCAGCAATTCAGGGCCGTGGCATGGGCTTACGGACCATGCATTACCGCATTTGATTACTTAAGGCCGGTGATCAGTATAGATGCAGCCTTCCTTTCTGGGCGGTATGAGGGCAGACTTTTGATGGCTTGCGCCTATGATGCCGATAACCAATTGCTGCCTCTAGCATTTGCAATTGTACATACGGAGAATGAAGAGAACTGGGGTTTTTTCTTACACTGGCTTAGGATTAATGTGATTGGTGTGAATAGATTCGTATGTGTTATATCGGACCAACACAAGGGTATCAAAGCTGCATTGAAACCTGAATACGGATGGGATAGGGATAATTTTGTGCACAGGTATTGTATCCAACATGTTGCAGATAACCTGGTCCAGGCGTGTGGGAAGGACAAATGGTACGGAACTAGGTTCAAACAAGGAGCCAGGAAGAAGAAGCCAAGAAGGCTGAAAGAGATGTTCGAAGATTTTTGCTCGGTATGCCTAATATTGTCTAATTTATATCATTTTTGTTTCTTTTAGATGCATTTTGTCTAATTTTGCTTTGTTCTATTGCAGCAAAATCCGACGTGTAATGCTTTTCTGAGGAGAGTGGGCAAAGTACGTCCTGATGATGTCATGGAGCCGTCAAATTTTGAAAAAATTTTCCAGACCTGTGATGGAGGGTACCGATTTGGTATCATGACAACAAACGGCTCTGAGTCCCTGAACGCTGTCTTCAAGGATAGCCGAATGTTGCCCGTGGCTGCACTTGTAGAGGAGACATTCGCCAAGTGCAACAGGTGGTTTGTTCAACGGCGAGAGGCAGCGACGGAGCAAAGCAATGCAGAACAGCCTTTTTCCAGACGGGTACATGTTAAGCTCGCCAAACGGTGGGAGAAAGCTACAAAAATGGATGTCATCCCATACTCGCACGGCGAAGGTAATTACCAAGTCACGGGCCCAAATGAATATGTTCCAGTGGTCCAAATGCAGGATGGAACTATGTCAATTATTCATAGAAGGTTCCAGTATATCGTGACAGTCGGGCCAGAGAGAAAAGTGGAATGTACATGCAGAGGTATCCAATTAACTGGGATTCCGTGCGCTCATGTGTTAGCGGTTTGTCGTAATAGAAACTGGTCACCCAACCTATTTGTTGCCCACTGGTATAGGGTGGACTACCTTCTGAGTACTTGGAATGCACTGTTTGTTCCTTACGGCAATCCTGAAGATTGGCCTGCAACCACTACCCCTAAAATTGAGCCAAACAGAGATTGGATACGGCGTGGTAGGAGAAAACACATCCGGCAAGATATGACCATGGATGAAATGCAAGGTAGGCGACGGGGGCACCGTCCTCGCCGTTCCACTTCTGACAGGCAGAGGCGAGGTATGTCACATTCATTCCTAATTATTTTCGGTTCCAATGTTAAATAGCTTACTAACTAACATATTTGGGCTGCAGAGGCTCATAACGCAGCAAATGTAGCAGAGAATGAGCGAGTTATGGCAGAGGCAAGTGGATCGCAAGGGCCGCGGCGAAGCACAGCCAGAAGCCGTACAGCAGACCGTGAAAATGCAAATATGATGTTTAGGGAGGCAATGGGAGAAGTACGGGCAGGAGGGGAGTTCTTTGGAATGCAAGGGCCTTCAGGTACTATCCCAGCGAAGAAGGAGCACAACTCAAGCAGGTAGGAGGAGCACATCTGGCGCAAGGCCATCCGATACAGCACACCAGCAAGAAGAAGGAGTGCAACCAGCTAGAAGGAGCACATCTCAATTAGGAAGGAGGAGCACATCTGGTACAGCTAACGAAGCGCAAGCAGGACCGTCCGGTACAGCTAACCGGCAAGACGAAACAGTGCAACAAGATAGAAGGAGCACATCGTCATGGGGAACTGGTTGGCTCAGGGGATTAAATTTTAGAAAGAGTCGTAGGAATTAACTTTATTTTCTGAAGAATTTTTACTTTGAGGTTTGTACTGAACTTTATTTGTATGTATTTTATTATGTTGCAGTTGAGGGATTTATTTTATTACTTTGAGGTTTGTATGAACTTTATTTGTATGAACTTTATTTGTATGTATTTTACTTTGTAGATGAGGAGGCATGGACAGTAACAATCGAGGAAAGGGCGAGGAAAAGAAATGCAATTGGGGCTGCGGAAGGAAGAGAAAGGACTGTCCAATTTGGTCTAGGAAATGTGTGCAAGGATCTGCTGATGATTGTCGTACAAATGACATATCTGATGATGATTTTGTAGAAAACCCCTACGGCTATGGATTGGGAAAAAAAAAAGATGATGTACAGACGCCTGAGACGAAGAGTAAGGCTAAGACTAAGGACTAAGACTCAGGCTAGCACGTCGTCTGTTGTTACCGAGCCGTCATCGTCAACCTCGGACGATGATTTTGTTCCATGTACGTTCAAGACCGGTAAGACGAAATAGTATGTTGTATGATCGTTTGAAACAGATATTCAGTTTGTATTTTATATTTTGGATGTTATTTCTGGATGTTATTTATATTAAGTTTGAAATAGTATGTTGTATGATCGTCAATGGATGTTATTTCTTTTTGTTGTACGAAACATAACGAAACATAAATAAACTACACTACAAAAAAATAGAACATAATAAAACATAATAGAAAAAAAATAGAACATAATAAAACATAGAACATAATAAAACATAACGAAACTACACTACACTAAAACTACCAAACTAAACTAAACTAAACTAAAACTACAAAAAATAAAACATAACAAAATATACCCTCTATCCATCATACTCCGAAGGGGAGAATCGGTGAGGTGGTCTACCCCTGTTCTCTCTACTGAATATGCGCTCATGCCAATCCTCCCACTGAGGCTGTCCTGCCTGCACGGCGCGAGCTGGTGTAATATGATCCTCGAGGCTGTCCTGCCTGCTCATCGTAAGTGCTGTATCCCATGGATCCGAGGCCACGTCGGTAGCTGGCGGTGGCGTGGGAGTATGGAATATGGATGTCACAAACTGTGACTCATAATCAGCCTGAGTCCGGCTACCAGAGGCCTCCCAATCGTGAGCCATCTCTGGATACGGCTGACGCGGTGGCGGTGAGGCGGCTGTGTCGGCATATATGTCTGCAAGGCTAAAACTCATCCGGTCATCCTGCATCTCTGGAGACTCATGATGCTCAGGCTGTGTCGGCATGTATGCAGGACCCTGCAAGGATAGCACAAATTTAGTAAATTTTAACTATCTTTGATTACAGTAAAAGCATAAATAAAATAAAGAATCACATACCGGGGGAAGAACTGGACGACCTTGCTCGTCACGGTAGGCGTGCCAACCGGCCATGTGCAGTACCCAACGATGATAATCCCACTCTGGCTGCTCTGATGGCTCCGGTGGCATCTCACTGTTCATAACAGCTGGCGCGTCAGGCTCGTCCGGCTGTACTGCGCGCCAATCAATATTCTCTCCGGCGTCTCGTAACATGGTGACCAGCTTTGCCTCCTGGCCGTAGTCCGCAATGCATGGGGCAACCAAGTTCAACATCGCGTGCCCGACCGCTCTGTAGCCACGTTTTCCAAGACAAACGACTGAACGCGCGGCACCTTTAAGCGCTAACAGCAGCTACAAAAAAAACGTTAGAAAAAATTAAAGTTATGATAAAAGGTTCATAACGCATAAAAATGTGTTGTTTTAGATGCATTACCTGGCGAGCACCTTTCCGGCCAGTAGGGGTATAACCATCGTCTTCGAATATCTGTGAGCGAAGAAACTCGCCGTAATCTCCCTCTATATACACCGAAGCCATGCCGACCCGCAGGTACCAAGCCTGATATCTCAATAGGGGATCTCCCTGGAACTGCATCGTATCAATCTCCGGCATCTGCCATAAGTGGGCACTCATATCGCCCGCCGTGATGTAGTACTCCGAGTGATGCTCACTCCAATCTCTATCCCAGTGATTACCGTGTGTTATCCTGTAATTCATATGTCAGTTGCAATTTAAAGACAAGAAATAATGTTAAGTACAAAAATGCTAAAAAGAACATAACTTACCCGTGTAGCCTCATGATCACAGATCTCGGGACGTCTGGATCTGCGGGGATGAGTGGAGAAAATGAAACTGACGGAGCACCCGGTCTGGATAGTGGTGCTCCACTATCCAGAAGCACACCAGCGGTCCCCTGTAGAGCCACATCTCCTGATCATCCTCTACAATCTGCGGCAGCCTCCCCTCAGTGTATAGCTCATGGTACGGAGTCCAGCGCACCTGCGTCTCACCCAGACTCTGAATCTGAGATCGGACCGTCCTGATACCTGCTGTCTTCCCGTGAGGGTTGTCCTTGTACTCATGATGTCCGTACCATCTCATGCCGAATGCCAGCCGATTCCATTTTCGGGCTCTCCCCATGGATCCTCGTTCGGCTGAGGTACCCCCACCGGTAGCCGTGACCACGACCAATGCTGCAGAAGCAGTACTGGCCCGTAGATTTGCTTAGTTTTCCGCTATATTTTCAAGAATACCAGCCGTCAGGGACAAGTTAAATAATTAAAATAAGACAACAAGTGCATGACAAGGTAGGTAATTAAAATAAGACATAAATAACATACTGACCTTGCAACCGTGGCACAAGTTGGAGTAGAGATGTGCTAGGACGGCCCCACCCCAGTTGTACCGGACGCTCGACGGCTGAAGGTCTCGCAGCAGCTCTAGATACATCATCGGGATGGTATCACCACTAGAATCAGCAAACATGACAGAACCAAATAGGTCCATCACGAATCCCCGTGTGTATCTGTAATATCAAAATTATAGAGCAACTCATTTTTCCGCATGAAACAGAGTACAAAATAAATGTAATACAAATAGTTTGTATGAGTACCTCTGAATCTCGATCGGAGTGGAATCGCTACCTAGACCTCTCGCAAACATAAGTCGCAGCTTCGTCTTGTCCAGACAGTACTTGGACTTCCCCCCGTTGCTGCGTATATCTGGCTCCGCTCCCAACAACTCAGCGAGCATGTAATTAATCGTCGTGCCATCTGGATCTGTGGGGTCAGATATGCCACCAACGGGCACGCCCTGGATAGGCAAACCCCAGAGAGCGCTAACGTCCTGGAGAGTCACTGTCATCTCTCCAAAAGGTAAGTGGAACGTGTGCGTCTCGGGGCGCCATCGCTCCACTAGTCCTGCAATCAGGGACGCGTTGATGGACTTAGCCTCCGACTGTAGAATATCGACCAAATGCTGCACCCCCAAATTTTGCAGATACGCCTCCATCATCGGGAAGTACTGCATGTCCGGATACCGACCCCTGGCATTTATAATTGCCTCACTCTGCGTTCAAAAAAGTGAACAACATGAAAACCTAAAAATACAAAAATTCAACAAAATCCAAACTTTAAAAAAAAAAAGTAATCAAGTACCTCTTTAGATGCCTCTGAGACTCGGTGCTCACCGTGAGGCATCCATAATAAAGGACTGAAATGATGCTGGCTGTCAGTGGGAATGGGCTCATCAACCGGGTCGGCTGCGGGTGGTCTCCTAGGCCGTCCCCTAGCCATCCTACGTTAAAAAAAATTCATTCCCTAATTAGTTCAACCACAATAAAGAATATATAAAGCTATATATCAAGCAATTTCCATCAAATTATTTTGCAATATGGTCCCTGCCAGTTCAACATTCTGGTTATCATACTTAATTAATTAATTAACTAGGGTTCGAATCTAATTATTAATTTACTTACTTAAATCATTTGTTATATTTTAATTTGAAGATAAATTGCTTATCTACTTAAAATATACTCTACGTAATTTAAATTGTTATTATTTGATCCCTAACTATTTACGTGTAATATAAAGGTGTTTCTTAATTAATTTAGCTACACGTAATGTAAATCTCAAGTACTTAACTTAATAAATGTTAGGACTTTAATTATACTATTTCTAAAGTCGTACAAATTTATCTTAATAATTTGCACAAGTTGATTAATTTAAAACTACAAAATAATACATGATTATCTAATTATCCTATTAACTAAATTTTTGCAATCGTAATGATTCGAAAATATTAATATGTTGTTAATTAATTGTCCTCCATTAATTAACAACATATTTAATTGTAAGTCATTTTCAGGTCCATAAATGACACGTTTATTTAATTTCATATAAAATGGGTGTGCGCCAACAGATGGCGTTATAATAAACAATAGTAGCAATGGATGAAGTTTCTCCTATGCACACTGATTTTACAAGGATAGGACAAATTGTTCAGTGAACACGTTCAGCGAGAGACAAGGTTGTAGCCCTTGAATTAAGGGATGCGAGAAAAAATGGAAATGGAATTAGTAACGATGATAATTGAAAGGAACGAAATGGAGAAAAAAAAAACAGCAACGATAAATAATATACAGGATCAAGTATAACAGAGAAGAAACATCTGGTAGTATAACTGCAGTCTACAGCTACTCACGATTAATAATTTTCATTAACAGCTCAAAACAATCATGTTTATTCTGTAAGCCTACCATATGGCAGGACATCAAATTGTTTTTTTATTTCAGGAAAACAAGTTTCAACTCAAATCCAAGCTACTTGTACTAATTTATTATTGTACCAAGATTTAAAGCGACTAGGGCATTACACAAATTGCTTGCTAATAATCAGGAAAATAAGGAGATATGTAGAGAATTATACGGGCACTAAATTTATCCCAAAATTTCAGCTTAAAAGCACCAAATAAATTACCAACTACAAACAGTGCATCATATCACAAGATCTAATTCCACAAGATCTAATTAAAATTTCTACTTACTTTATAATTTCTAATTACTAAATTTAAAACATCTAATTACTTAACTACTTAATTAAAATTCTAAATTAATTTACCAAGTCATGGCCAATATACAATTCGGCTGAAGCCCAATTATTCAAAAATCACCAATTTGCATTTTAGTCCCTTATTCTTTTTAATTTACACAATGGCCTAATTTTTATACAAAATTCCTCAAACAATTCAACAAATATCACGATAAGGTCCCTGTCAATTCAAAGTCAGTACCGGATTGCAGTACCGGTCGGTACCGGGGTAAGGAAACAAGAAATGGTGCAGTACCTGTCCTTAACGGGTCGGGTCGGGTGAAGAGGCGGAGGGGCAGATCGACGGCCTAGGAGGGGCGGCGAGGCGGAGGGGCGGAGGGGCGGAGGGTCGGAGGGGCGGAGGCGGCCTTCTTTCTTTTTTCCTTTTTTCTGGCGGAGCCGAAAATTCGGTTTTTTCTTTGTTCGGGCGAAGAGGCGACAGAGAAAGAGAGGAAGGGATCACGGGCGACGCTTTGGTTTGAATTAAAAGTTCGGACCGCTAGGAATCCTAGCGGTCCGAATAAAGAATTCGGGCCGCTAGGAATCCTAGCGGTCCGAATTTTTAATTCGGACCGCTAGGAATCCTAGCGGTTTGGGTAGAAATAAAAATATTTTAAAAACCTGGTTATTTATATTAAAATATATTTTTTTTTGGGTAAAAATAAAAATCACGGGGAGGGAAAGAAGTATTTTTACGGGAAGCACCTTTGAAAACTTCATAATTGGTAGAAATCAGATAAGAAATAAGAAAAATTTATTCGTAATCGTCATATCATTATCATATGATTCTCATTTTCACCACCTTTGTAGTTTCAGAAAATCTAAATTTGATGGGGGGTTATGTGTGAATGTGACAAATGAAAAGAGAAAAAGCGTCCATACACCATACAGCTGTTTTCAAGGAATTGATGACCTTGGTCGTCCCCTGCGGTCCTTGTTCTCTGTTTCACAATATCAGAGATGTAAGCTGAAATGATTTACTGATATTGTGGTCCCACGCATTTTTAGTACTCCTAGTGCCCGTGCAACTGTCTGGTCAGTAACTTACAACAGAATAGGGTTATAGAAAACTGGAAACAGACAATCCGTAATTTTCTCGAGGCTACAGGTGTAAGCTCAGCGTACACCTCTGCAATGTTTGTTGTTTCTGGTAAGAGAGAGAAAGTGATGGGTAAAAAATACTAAAAACTAAAAGCTGCTTCTCCATCCTTACCCTCTCTCTCTCTCTACACTCTCTGCCTCTCTGGTAGTGGTAGATCAGGTAGATCTTCATTCAATGTTTTACTACTAAACCCCCAATCTGTGCTCTTCATCTCTTCCCCAATCGAACCTCTTTGTCTTCTTCCCTTCCACCGAACACTCTTGAGACTGAAGAGAGAGAAAGTGAAACAGAGATTCCGACGATGAAACCGAATATCAGAAAAGAAGTCGGTGGAGGCGGCGGATCCACTGCTGCTCCATCCATCGCTGTTTCCTGTTTCGATCTAAAGCCCTTCATCGCCACGCTGGCGGTGCTCACCTTCCTCCTGGCAGTGTGGCAGCTCCAGCCGTACGAATCCTTCCTCCCTTCCCGCTTCTCTTCCACCTGCGTCCTCTCCAGTAACACCACCTCTCACATCATCTCCAGTAGTTCAAACCACTCCAGCTCAAGTTCAAATCATTCTTCTACAACTCTACCACCTTCTAATGCTACCACCGCTATTGTGACTCAGGTTCCCCAGAAAAAGCTTTCTTTCTCTGTCTCTCTCTCCTCTGTTACCGAACCAAACTCGGCCCGCCCGACCCGAAACCCGGCTCCAACTGACCCAAACAAGCGTGAGTTCACGCCATACGGGAATGCTGCGGCGCTGTTCGTGCAGATGGGGGCGTATCGTGGTGGACCCCGCACCTTTGCCCTAATCGGACTTGCCTCAAAACCTATCCATGTATATGGCTCACCATACTTCAAGTGTGAGTGGGTTCCACGGCCCAGCCCCTCCAACCCCAACCCAGTACCGACCCGTACCAAGGCGTACAAAATGCTACCTGATTGGGGATACGGCCGGGTGTACACTGTTGTAGTTGTCAATTGTACCTTCCCTTCAAATCCTAACTCGGACAATGCCGGTGGTGCTCTGGTGGTACATGCCTACTACTCCACCTCTTCGCGTAAATATGAAAAGTTTGTAGCTTTAGAAGAAGCCGCAGGATCCTACAATGAATCCCGATTCAATCCCCCATACAAATACGAGTATCTATACTGTGGCTCGTCTCTATATGGAGACCTAAACCCTAGCAGAATGCGCGAATGGATGACCTACCATGCACATTTTTTGGGGCCAAAATCACATTTTGTGTTTCATGATGCTGGTGGTGTCAGGCCTGAAGTGCGGGCGGTTCTAGAACCATGGGTTAAGGCCGGGAGGTTGACAATACAGGACATTAGAGCACAATCAGAATTTGATGGTTACTATTATAATCAATTTTTGGTGGTAAATGATTGCTTGCACCGGTACCGGTACGCAGCGAATTGGACATTCTTTTTTGATGTGGATGAGTATTTGTACTTGCCAACTGGGGAAAGCCTCGAGGGTGTTTTGGGAAAGTTGAAGAGATTCACTCAGTTTACAATCGAGCAGAATCCGATGTCGAGCAAGCTCTGCGCACTTGATTCCACGAGGAATTATTCAAGGTGAGCTCCTTTAGTTTATTTTTGGCTTATAATTTGGTATAATGGATAAGGTGGCCAGTAATGGGAACATCATGAACAATTCAGCAAAGTTAAATGTCATTTTTAGTAAAACTGCCAAGCTGCCAAGTACATATTAGATTGATGGCTTAGTTCTTTGGAATTTATGTTGATTGGGTTGCAAAATTTTCTAAGAAAATTTGGTGAAATGTTATGAAGTTTTTCTTTGACGTTTACACGAAACAGCAAAATAAGTTTGTTCAAGGTTTTTCTTAGTCAATTATTCATCAAATTTGGTTGCAAACCTCAAGTACAGTTTTCAAATTGTATGAATCTGCTTATTTTATTTGATGCTTTCTAGCATGATTGTTGTTTTAAAAAAAACACCATGACAGAGACTTGACATGTAATATGGAAACCAATTTGGATTTTAGCTGTATTACACAGAATGTGTACCTACTGCTCTATTATTTGTAATACATCAATTGTGATGTATTACACAGAAATTGTTTACAATATCACACAGAATGTAATATGTAAACCAATTTCTGTAGTATTTACAGAAATTCAAGACATGATTCAGAACTTCCATTTTTACCTTATAGAGTGGTATAAGCAGGTTTTTGATGTGTACCTGCTACTCTATTATTTGTTGTTTTAAAATGTATGCTTTATTATTGTAATGAATACATAAAATGTATTACATTTTGTTTTAAGAAGTACCCTGCAATGAACACATCAAAAAATGCAGGGAATGGGGATTCGAGAAACTACTTTTCAGGAACTCAATTACCCGTATAAGGAGGGACCGCAAATATGCAATCCAGGCCAGATATGCCTACTCAGCTGGGGTCCACATGTCGCAAAATGTGTTTGGCCGAACAACTCACAAGACCGAGAGCTTAATTCGGTACTACCACTATCACAACTCGATTAATGTTTTAGGTGAGCCGTGCCGGGAATATGTGCCGGTACCAGCAAAAGGTACCAAGGTGTGGTTTGAAGGGATCCCATATGTTTATGATGATACTATGAAACAATTGGCTGCTACAATTAAAAAATTTGAGAGGGAAAACATTGGAGCTTTACAAAGATAGTTTGTTATATGATACTACTATACATAGATGCAGTATGGATAGATTCTCATTCTTTGATCTTAGTTGGTTATGTTTGTGTAAAGATCTAGCTGTTATTTTTATAAACTTTACTTTTATGTTGCCTGTTAATGTTGATTTTGATGTTTTTTTTTTTTTTTATATTGATAAATAATACAATTTAGAAATTAGAGACTAAGGTGTTCTAGTTGGTGATTCTAGGGATGGTCTACGAAGTTAATTTCAATTGAAGACTTCATATTTGTGAATTATGACCGAACGATACGAATCATGTTTTTTTACTAATACTGTGTATTTTATTTTATTTTTCCGGACATTTGAGTTCCCAAATTTCTATTTTGGAATTTGGGTGATGGGAAATGGAAGAAGGTGCATTTATTGGTTGTTGGCGTATTTATGATTTTATCCCAATATTAGTGATTTTTTCCTTTCCTTTAAAGTCAAGTTCATACCATATATCAAAATACTAAAAACTGAAAATGGAAGTTGAGTTGAGCTCATGTGAACAAAGCAATGGGATTAGTTTAAATTGTGCATGAAATTCTTAAGCATGCAAGTCAAAATAATTCAGAAAAGGTACTTCTTTATTTGGGGTTTTATATATATAACCCGCCTTGTGATATAACATCAAATGGACCAAGAGAAGAGCCAACACCAAAACTTCCTCCGTTGGAAACAATAATGAGATCCAACTTGGATGTTTTTTTCCCCTTCAATTAATACTAGAATGGGAAAAAAAAATTCAAAAATAATTTCAATTTCATTTCATACAAACTACCATCCGAACGGTAATGAGAATTAAATTCCAATTGACCACAAATCTCATCCATTCTCGTGGGAATTAAGATCACAGTGACAAATGAATTATTCGAAATGAATTCGGCGGAATTAAAAATTTGTGATTCGGGAATAATTCGTGTATAATTTGGTAATGATTTCAAATTATTTGGAAGCAAAAAAAAATCGCAATCAAGGAAGCAAAAAGAATCGCAAATTATTCACGAATAATTCGGTCAGAGTTCAGTCAACCGAATAATTCAGCGTTCGGTTCGCAATCACCAGAAAAACGTTTAATTCGCGAATTAAACGCGAATCTTATGACTATGATTGAGACATTCGAAAAAGCCGGCATGTGACACGGTTGGCTACACAGAAGCTTAACCAAAAGAAATGCGAGAAAGCAAACCCAAGTACCCAATATTAAATATGCACGATTAGATTAGAGAATTGGACAACCCATATAGGCTTCACAATTGTTGCTAATTTTTGTGAAAAAAATTGAGTCCGCTGAATTATAGTCATAAAATATTTTGTGGAAAAGCTTTGATCGCAATCGGTCGTTAATTCTGAGGTAAGAAACCAAGACTAGCTCTGAAAGAATGCGTATTTTTATATAAATCAGATGCAATGCTTTCTTTATTATTTTAGTTCGAGATTCTTTTCTTATAAAAAATTGAAAGTGGACGCATATTAAAGAAAAAGAAACAAAGATATTTATTCTCTCCGTAATTATAATATGCTTATGATATATAGATAATATAGTTTAATTTGCTCTGCTTAGATTCCTTCATTGTAGGTTTGGATTATTAAAAGATCTACTTGTTGACTAAATTAGACATCCTGAGGGAACAGGTTAGACCTCTGTCAAAGTGTCAATGCACCCAATATGGAAATATTATTTTAATATTTTTTAAGCTGATACCAGTTCAATGCACCCCACTTTGACCCCCAAAGTAAGAAAAATCATATATTCCATATAGTGTGGTAAATAATGGTATGCACTACTATCAAGTGATTAATCGGAAATAATTGACCATAATCGAAAATAAATGGTCAATTAGTTAAAAAAAAGTTCGTGACAATTTGGTCACCGCCAATGACTAATCGGTCGATTAATCGGTCTAAACGGCCGTTTTTTACAACACTGTTCCATAGTAACAAAACAAAACCACATCAAAATTTATCATCACTAATAATTGCTTTTAATCTAGCCTGGCTGTTAATATAGAAAAATCAGAGCTATTACTGATGTATAATACAACAACTGATAAATGTGCTATGATGTAACAAAAGAAAACTTTCCTTTTACATATTTGGGTCTACCTCTATCAGTTAAGAGATTACCCAAATATGCTTATTTTCCTCTAATTCAAAAGTTTACCAGTAGGCTGCAAGGTTGGGCAGCTAAGCTGTT